>APFE031257369.1:0-18874 GCA_000404065.3 Pinus taeda
TTATCTATATTTGAATTTTTGGTATCTTTTATGTTATTTTTACTATTTTTAATTTTTTATAATATTTGATTTTTTTTTAATTGAATTAAAGCTTCTTTTGGAAGATCTGCCATTCCTATTTAACTTGTAAGGTATGATCTGATTTTTTCAACTTGGCCTGACAATGAACCACACTTGTTCGTTCGAAATGCATCGACAATGATTTTCTAATGTGGTTTTTCTGAAAATATTTCTAAAAACACTGATTTATTTCTTTTGTACTAATTTTATATTTTTTTATTGTATTTTTTCAATATTTTAATCTTTTTTGTATTATTTTTGTGCTTTTTTATTGTTTTTATTTTTTTTTTTAATATTTAAATTTTGTTTTCCTTTTATTATTTTTTTTATGTTTTCCTTTTTTCATCAATATTAAAATTTTTGTTTTCTTTCGTATTATTTTTGAGTGTGTGTGTGTGTTTTTATATTTTTTTCAATATTTGAATTTTTGCTTTCTTTTGTATTTTTCATTTTTATTTCTTTATACATTTATTTTTTATTTTGGTTTTTATTTTTTTATTTTCTTTCTATAGAGTTTGTGTTGATGCTCGTTTAGCAACTCGATCCTATTATGGGAAATTTGATAGTTGATTTTAAAATTTTCATTATAATGAATCGAGTCTGCCCCCACAATGTATCAATTTTATGGTTGGTCTTTAAGTTTTCATTACAATGGGTCGAGTTCACCTACACCACGCGTCAATTTGATGGTTGATTTTTAAATTTTTGTTGCAATGTATCGAATTGTCTTAGGCTAAGATTTTAAAATCGCTATATATTTAGCATTTAAAGAATAAATTACTTTTGGGTGTTCATTTTTAAAGTTTTCCATAATGTCATGCTCGAAATATTTTGAAACCTTGAGATTGTTTTGTAGTCATAATCTTTGGTTTTAATTGCATGGTTAAAAAATTGTCAAGATTTTAATGTTTCTCTAAGTCATGTTATTTTATCTTTAATAACATGGATGGAAATTATTGGAATTATCAGGATTCGAGATATGATATTTTATCTTTAACATCATGTCCGAGAATTGTTGGAATTTTACAGTTTTTCAAAGTTTGGTTATTTTATCTTTAATTCCATTGCTAAAAAATGTCAAAAATGTAACCCAATTTTTTTTTTGTTATTCCAAAATAAGCACTTTTTAAGGGTGTTTTTTGATCCATTTTTCAAAACAAAAATGGTTTTTACTTCCATTTAAAAAAATGTTGAAAATTTACACTAAAAAAAAACATCGTTCTAGCATACACAATTTTCATTTTTGGGTTGTTTTTTCATGTGTTTTTTGGGGGTTTTTGGGCTAGAGTACCTATTTTGAGGTAATAGTTCTCATTTGATCAGTAACTGTGTTAAATGAAAAATTGGATTTATAAGTCGATTTAGATTGCAAAATTATATACAATTACAACAATGTTAAAATTGTCAGATTCCATGTTAACCGAAAAAAATCAACAGATACAAAAACAAAAAGCATGCATATTACCTTCCAAAATTTTTGTACATATGAGACAACACTTTCACTGATTCTACTCAAAGCAGGGACAAGAATGTTGGTGAGTATATGATGCATTTGGAATTTGTATCTCTTGTCCATTCATTCCATTTCGCATCTTCTGATCTCATGAGTGTTTAGCAAGTGAACGTGATAGACAAATTTGGAAAGACACTGCAAAAAACAAAGCTCCAGGAGGCAATTCTCATGCCACCCTTGATGCCATGGGCTGTTGAAAAAATAAATTAATACAAATACTTAAACAAAAAAGTGGGATTGCATGAAAACATGTTAGCAATTAAAAAAAAAAAAAAATATTATTTATTATTTTTTTCACCATTTAACTTGCAATCTAGGCCATTAGATCCTTTATAGTGAGTGTATAAGTGTAGAAGGTACATTACACTCACTAACAACTGAAAACCATTGTATTTGTTTAAGTATGGCCATGGGAACTCTCAACTTCATATGCAAAATTGCAATATTATGCAAGAAAAGAATAATAGAACAATCAACCTTGGAGGATCGAACATAAAATTTCCAAAGCTAAGCAAATTAGATCAGCCTTAAATCGAAAGAATAAAACACACCTAAAATATGATAAATGATTAAAAACTTATGACGAGATAGTCACTTCGCTAAGAATCCACATCACCAAAAAAAATTCAAAGGCTAATAGTGTATATAAAAAACCACGATCCAATACAAATCTGAACATTGTGATGCCTCTGTTGTGATGTAAATATATTACTACACATGATACAAAAGGTATAATTTCACTCATTCAGTAAAGGGCTAGATATAAACATTCAATTTTTTTCATCTATTACAAGAAAAGTTGGTAGCTACAACAAAATCTCTAAAGAAAAAAAGCTTTGATTGTTCATCTTCCAAAGAGAAAAAAGGGTTTTCAATAGTTCTTTAAAAAAAAATTCAAAGTTCATGACTCCTACTATATCCAAACATACAGTCATTGCTCCATAGATACATCAACGTATTGACCATTTTTCACAAGCTAACAATAATCATGCAAGTATAAAAAGATACAATTGCACAAAAGGTAACACTAAAATGACCATGAAGTAGTATTAAGATACATTTTATGTGAATTTAGATGGGTGCAAGAACTCAACAATCCAGATCTACTATTGTTTATTGTTAGATCACTTGATGTGAAAAAATGTAAAAAAATTCCCCAATATCATATTTCAAAATTTAAGGAAATGCAAAAATGATATATATCTCTAGAGAGACAAAGAGAAAACATATATGACAAAATTTGTCTTAGGTAGGTATTAAAGGTAATTTGTTTAATATGATCTAGAAATTCCCTTAGAAGTTTCTTGAGATTGGAAAGGACATGCTTTAGAAAAGTTTCTGACACATTTCAACTAGATTTTTGTACTGGAAACATATACGGAATAGGAAACAAGGAATAGATCCCATGATTTGGTGATAGGGATCATTAGGTTGCCCTTGTGGTGATAGTCAGAGTGTGTGTCTTGTTAATGGTGGATATGGAACTTTACATGGATTCATTCCTAAGTTGTCTAATCATCACATGACTAGGTGAGGTGATATGGTCAGATGTTGGTGGTGCATGATGCCTAGGTGGAGCTCCCTAGAATTTATGTTGCATTGTGCCAATTACCTACCGATGTGTAGGGTAACCTTAGGGTGTCAAATATTTTTAGGTAAAGAATGTAGACTAAAAATGGAAGCAGAATTTGCATAAGGACTTTGTAGCAGCATAGGAGAGGCACCTAGCCAAGGGAGCTCAAAATTTGTATATGGTGATGAAAACACAATTGCCCAGTAAGATATTTGTTTAGTCAAGGAATGAAGGCATTAATCAACCTTTAATTTTGGTTAGATTTTACCCTACAACTTCTGAAGTAGGCCCAATTCAGAAAATATGTAAACAATGCTATCCATGACTTGATAAGTATCACTGTCAAAATATAAAGTGTTTATGAACACTTTGAAAATTCTGAGCATCTTGGGTGCAAAGGATGCAGTAGAACATGTGCAGGAGGCTTAAAGAAATTGGTTATGATTTCTTTTAAAAGAAAGGTGTTGTATGTTTCTTGAGGGTAGGTTCAGATACCATTTACAAAGGGGTGGCAGAAACACTGTTGAAATTTGCTTTGAACTCATAAATGGAGGCCTATCTCTTGGAGTTACTCCTAGCACTAAACACATCAGTAAAGCTCGCATAATACAAATGAATTAGAAAGTACCAACAATAAATTATGATGGAAAAATGTGCAATTGTTTAACAAAGTCTGTGAAGGGATCATTTTCAGAAATGTTGAATTTGTATACTCATCCAAGCCACACACAAAAAAAATCTATAACTTATGGCTTACACTTCATGGTAGCTAAACTATGGCTTTAGTTGAAGTTTTATATGAACTAAAATCTTTTGTAAAGCCTCTTATTCATGGTTGTGACCTAATAAGACTCTACATGATTACCCAAATTGAAGTGTTCCTTCAATATTTAGTATAAGTGACCTATGTGAAAAATTGGAGACCGGAAATAGTGATAGCAAACATGCATATCTTTTCCTGTCAAAGAGCCAAAGAATATACTAAGAAAAGGTTCGCTCAATTCAGATCTAGAAAGAAATTTAAACAAGAAATTGCATATTTATACATATTAATGTTGGAAACGAGCCATAAAACGAGTATGAGTACTCAATATACAACATGTTTTCTTAGTTGAAAGGCCGACCTAAAAAAACCACTAAATGGAACCGATTTCGGCAAACTTGGTTTTACATATTTAAATTCATGAATATGTAGCAATGAAAGTAAATTTGCATTTAGTTGGTACATTTTGCATTCAATCATTCCTATAATGTTAGTAGATGATTCTTAGGTTTTGTTTAAAGTTGTTTTGTCAATTTATTTGATATGAATCTTTTAAAATTGCAAATTACAAAATGTGAGGTCTAAATTTTGCATTTGAATGAATCTTATAATTCAGTCTAAATGTCTAAAACAATGATAACTTAAAATTGCATTATAAAATATGGTATGTACATTTGTCATTCATGTATAGAAAGGCTACTATGAATGTCAGTTGAGAGTTGACTTTTAATATAAAGTTGTTTGAATACACAAACATAAGTTAGATAAAATTGCATTATAAAACATGGTCCACAATTTGCATGATGCATGCATGGTTTGATGCTTTTAAAGGTTTTACATATTTACATTTAGTTGGTACATTTTGTATTCAATCATTCCTATAATGTTAGTAGATGATTCCTAGGTTTTGTTTAAAGTTGTTTTGTCTTGAGTTATTTAAAATGAATCTATTAAAATCGCAAATTACAAAATGTGAGGTCTACATTTTGCATATGAATGAATCTTATAATTTGGTGTAGATGTGTAAAACAATGATAACTTAAAATTGCATTATAAAATATGGTATGTACATTTCACATTCATGTATAGAAAGGCTACTCTGGATGTCGATTGATAGTTGAATTTTAATATAAAGTAGTTTGAATGTAGAAACATAAGTTAGATAAAATTGCGTTATAAAACAGGGCCCACAATTTGCATGATGCATGCATGGTTTGATGTTTTAAAGGTTTTACATATTTTCATTTAGTTGGTACATTTTTCATTCAATCATTCCTATAATGTTAGTAAATGATTCCTAGGTTTTGTTTAAAGTTGTTTTTCCTTGAGTTGTTTAAAAACCTCTGATCTCCTCAAAGCTTTGATACACAGACCCAATTTAATTTAAATTTTGATTAATTGAAATATCGTGTCTGTTCTCATATCATTGCTTTCGTTTTGTGTGAAAACTTAAAATCGTCGATCATCAATTTAGTGACGAACCTGATATCATATTAAAATGAGTTCATCATGATATTGCATCCGTCGATATCACAATTTTCATATAGTGTCACCTCTGATAATCGACAATTGTCGATATCATATCCGAATGCGATTAGCTTTATTATAATGTTTTAATGTGATTTCGTGTTCGTTGTGTCGAAGCTTTGAAAAATCGCAAATTTGTAAAATGTGTCATCTCAAAACCTCTGATACCTATCTACACTTGCCACTTGTCACACTATGGTTTAATCAATGTTATATAGTTTGTACAACTGTTGTCTTAAGGTCTCGGGTTGTTATTACGATTTTCTCTATGATTTGTTAAGATTTGTGTGGTTTATAATAAAATGCTCACTACTCTATTTTATTCTGATTACATTGATAATCTAGGGATCGCTTTTGGAAGATCTTGTACTTACGATAAACTACAGCCACTTTATATATTTTAGGCTTTGGTTATATAATATGTTTATTATTATAAAGGGCCAATGTTATATGTATCAGAGTTTTGATATTGGAAAATTCTCTGATCAATAAACTACAGTCACTTTGTGAAAAGACAAATCTTCTTTATAAGCTAAAAGCCACTATTCAGAGCTACTCAATATTGCAAGTATTTCGTCTGGTCTCATTTTAAAAGTTCCAATATACATACTGCTAATACCACTCCTCGTCTACCACTTGTCACTTCCTAGTAAGCTCTATTTGACTGTAACATGGATGAAATCAGGGTCCACATATCCTATCGGTGTTGCTTTGTGCGTCCCGGTGCAAATGCTAGTTTTAGAGTTTTGTGTTATCGCATGTCATAGTTGAACATGGCATCGTCCTGTGGCATAATACTTGACTGTTATAAAGTTTAAATAATTTAAATTATTTTTTTATGGAGTGTTTTCAAATTTCTAGGCTTTCAAGAATGTTTATACTGATTCTATTCTTAACATGTTTTTACTAATTATACATAATAAAATATTAACTTTAAAGTATTTTATAGAATCTCTTACCTGATTCACATTTACTACTTGGGTTATTGTACTGCCATTTGCTCCAACTCTATCTTTGTTCACCTTTGTAGGTAGGTTACACACACACACCAGATTGGTTGGGAATTAACATTCAATAATTTCTTAATATAATAAATTTTGATTTTGAGTTATTCTCAGTTTACATAATATTATTTTAAATTTTGTAATTTTTTTATGTAATCTTCTCTAAATGTAATTTTAGAGTGATATTTTAGAAAAGTTATCCTCTAACAGAGTCACTTGTTTTGTTTTAATAAATGTGAATGGTTTCTAGTTTTTCAAATGAATATAGGAATATTTATTAAGATCAATAGTTAAATATATTTTGAAAAATAATTGAAATTATTTCTCTTATTAATTATACACCAATAAAATATTAATTTTGAAGTATTTTATAGAATCTCTTGTTTTGTTTTAATAAATGTCAATGGGTTTTTGAATTGGATGTAGGAAGATTTATTAAGATCAAGTTAAGTATATTTTTAAAAAATAATTGAAATTATTACTCTTGTTATGACAAATTATTTAATATGTATAGACTCGAAGATCTAATTTTCCAAATTAGGCGTGACATAAATCACAAACTTACATATAAGGTCATGGAAAATTGTCCAAATGAAAGTTTTGTCATAGTTCACACCATGAATTAAAAAAATATTTTCGGTTTGGTAGTTATGTAGTGTAAGGGTTTGGTTATCCCAACATAAATGCCAAAAAAAATGGCATAGTTGCACTCATATATGTGTTTGGACTCATATGTGTTTGGCATACCTATATGTCTTATTGGTAGTGGTTGTTACATGTGTATCTTGGTTGTCTCCAAGATGGTCATTTACTTAAATGTTTAAATTCATTTTTTGCATCTATGTCAAACTATGAACTCAAAATTCTGCCCACTTTGATTATCCTATACAAATTATGTTTGTTGAGGTTTTGACTTGGGTCATTATTGTGGCCATGTCCCATTTTATAGACTTTCTCTACTTTATATAGAGATTGGAAATTATATTTTTTGAAGTTTTGAAGTGTCATTATTATGATTACGTTTAGTTTTATAAATTTTCTCTACTTATCTCTTGTGTGTGTATGTGTGTTATTAAGGCTTTTATATTTAAGGTGGTTTGGATTAGGTTTATTATTGTAGTGATATTTCATACAATCTATTAAGATATCTCCACTAATATGTCACATTTTTAATTATATTGATTTTTTAAATAATGATTTGTTGATTAATTTATTTTAAGAATATTATTATTTATTAACCTATTTTAAAATGAAATTTTTTAATTCAAAAGATCTTAATTTGGTAGACGATTCATTGTCCCAATTACATGTTTTAAGTCTTGAAAAACAAGTTATAATTGGGCCATCTATAGCATTTATAAAATAGTTGTATTTAGTGTAACAATGGAGGTTAATTTACTGATTGTGCAAAAATTCTCATTCTTATCAAAAAAATGTGTTGGTAATCTATTTCTATGTATGCTTTGCATGTTT
Organism: Pinus taeda; assembly: GCA_000404065.3. Classification (NCBI taxonomy): domain Eukaryota; kingdom Viridiplantae; phylum Streptophyta; class Pinopsida; order Pinales; family Pinaceae; genus Pinus; species Pinus taeda. The sequence continues at coordinate 7,914 of APFE031257369.1, forward strand.
TAAATACCAATATAGATCCATCTTAACTTCAAATCTATCAAGCATCCACAGGGATCAAATCTGTCAAGGTGCAAACTTCTTTTTTGAGTGCAAAATTTTAGGAAAGGTTTACTGCTCAAGAGATTTGATCCCTCTCGGCACTTGATAGATTCAAAGTTAAGATGGATCTATGCTGATTTTATACATATGTGTGTGAGAGATTCTTATCAAAAAAATGTGTTGGTAATCTATTTCTATGTATGCTTTGCATGTTTTATATACCAATATAGATCCATCTTAACTTCAAACCTATCAAGCATCTAAAGGGATCAAATCTGTCAAGGTGCAAACTTCTTTTTTGAGTGCAAAATTTTAGGAAAGGTTTACTGCTCAAGAGATTTGATCCCTTTAAGATGGATCTATGCTGATTTTATACATATGTGTGTGAGAGAGACGTTGGTTTAGTACTTGCATGGATTGATTCCATCCACAACCATTAATTTTCAAAGACAATTGTGTAATAAATTTTTTTCTATACAAATTTCCCTACACACCAATGACTTCATGAAATTTAAACAAAGGTGAATGAGAACGGTGCCATGTGAATAGATTTAGGTGAACGTAAAAAACAAATTAATTTATGCTATTCTACATGGTCGGGTTTAACAGTGAACTTGGTCTTGTAGGAGGTACCCATCATCTTTGAATAGGCAAAGAAATTGATTTCAGGGGAAATTATAGATTTAAGCTGTTTTTGTTGCACGATTTTTCATCGCCATTGTGCGAGATTACAACAAATGGGTTGTGAATTTTTGGTTTTCACTCATTATGATAAGGTTGGAAGAATACCTCAACCTCCTTTCTCCTAAGGTGTAGTTGTTCTTGATATTATATTGATTGATTCCTGAAAATTTGATACTGAATCTTTACCCAAATTGTTAAAAGAAAATATCTTGACATATTCTTTATATTAATAAAACCATACAAATTAGGTACCACAAACAGATACTTCTCAACATACATACCGTCAAAGACCTTCCCTCCTCACTTTTGGAAAAGCAAAGAGTGGAACTTGTCTTGATATAGAAACCCCAGCTTCTTCTGTCATATCCAGCTCTGATGGATCACCATCTACTCTCCAGTCAAAAGAGTGCAGCAGCTGAGCCAGTGCAAGCTCAATCATGGGAATAGCCATGGTGGCCCCTGGGCACCCTCTCCTCCCTGCTGAGAAGGGAAGCATCCTGAAATCTGATTGACCTGTCACTAAATCCATAATATTATCATGCTCACCCAACTCATGCATGAACCTCCCCGGCTTGAAATCCAAAGCATCCACCCCCCACACATTGGGATCCCTTCCAATGGCCCACACATTCACCATTACTGTTGTTTTTCTAGGTATATTGTATCCGCATACGCTCGCGGTCTCTACAGATTCATGGGGAAGCGCTAGCGGCACCGGTGGATGTAATCGCAGCGTCTCTTTCACAACACATTGGAGGAACTTCATCCTTCGCACATCGGATCCGTTTACTTTGCCACGTTTTCCGACCGTGGATTCTATTTCTTCCTGCAGCTTTTTCAGGACACGGGGATGTCTGAGCAGCTCACTCATCGTCCATTCTAACGTGGATGCCGACGTATCCATTCCAGCGATGAGTATGTCCTGTACAAACCAATGGGAAAATCAATGTAATATTGAATTGCTGAACTTTATTTAATTTAATTGCAGAGTGTAGTAAAGAGGGATGTCAATTATGTGACCTTCCGAAAGATTTCGTAAATTTACAATAATAAAAAAATCGATTGAACTGTTTAACTCGATTTAAGATTTCCTGGCTACATACAAACATAATCGATTTAACTGTTTCCTGTCTGGCTTTGGTGTCTCCGTTTATATGATTGTTATCGGCTGTCATCTGCAGCAACACATCCACGAAATCTTTAACATTCTCCGCCTCCGCCTTCGCCTCTGTCTGGCCGTCGCTGGAGGGCGCGGCGGCCTGAACATGAAGATGTTCGTCTATAATTTTCTCAGCGAAGGCATCGTATATTTTGCTTATTTCCACCATACGCCGCTTGATGCCTTGCAAGTCCATCCAGTCCAGTAGCTGAGATCTCCTACAGTAGCTGATAGCTCTAGTAACATGTTCTTAAATCCTTTGCCATCAGCTCCCAAGTCATCGTCAGAAACTTTCCTCCCGAACAGTATTCGAGAAATTACATTGGAGGAGAGGGTGAGGATGGCCTTACTCACATTCACAGCAATTGTGCCGTTCTGGCTCTGCTCCCAAATGGACCGGGTAATCGCAGACACCTCTTCCTCTCGTACATGTTTGAAAGACTCTATTCTCTTAGAGGTAAAGAGTTCCAACACGCAGAGCTTCCTTACTTGCCTCCAATAATCTCCATAGGGAGACAGTAGTATACCCTTGAAATTGTAGGATAAGTACTTCCCAGCTGGAGTTGCAGGTCGGCTGGCAAATATGGAATCCCGAGTTTTCAGAAAGTGTTTGGCTGTCTCGGAAGAAGAAACTACGACGGTGGGTACAGAGCCCAAGCGGAGAAACATGATCGGACCGTATTTGTCAGCGAGGTCTTTCAGAGCATGATGAACAGGCTTCTTCAATTGGTGGAGATTTCCGATGATTGGCCATGGGTGGGGTCCTGGAGGCAATCTTCCTCCGTTCCTTCCACCCTTGTGCTGCAATATCCAGTATAACAAGAAGAAAATGAGAGCCCCATATCCAGCCGTTGCCCTCCATGTTGCAGGCAGAGGCGGAGGAAGACTTTGAGGCAACCAATGAAAATCCATAACGAACTTTCCTCTATTAGGTCTGCAGGGCCAAAAGAAAGATGGTTCCCATATTTAAGCGACCCGGGATTCCTTGCACTCAACTATCGGCCATAAGTGGGTCCTTTTTCCGGGAATCTAGTTTGAAGGTCGTGCCCGGAAAGCCACGGCCGATGCACGATATTTTTCACAAATAAAACGACAATCTATGCGTCAGAGCAACAGCTGTATTTTTTTTTTTTCCTTTCTTTTTAATACAAATCCACCTATTTTTTCCTTTGTTTTCTATGCAAAACCCCCTGCGATTTCTGACTTTAATGTATACGACCCTCTTATCCCGGGTTGATAGCTCTATAATTTATTATATGTTGCGCATAGGTAGCCTATATTCCAGTTACCTATGATGAATATTAGGTATGTTCAAATCCGTCTGCCATTTCTGACTTTAATGTATACGATCCTCCCATCGGGCGAGTGATAGCTTTATAATTTATTATTTGGTTTGAAATCTTATTAAATCTTTGATGAGGTAATATTAGGTCACGTTTTTTGGTGGGTCGTTGTATAATTTTTTATCAAAAAAATTGTTTTTAAAAACTTAAATTATATTTTTTCTAATTTTTAAAATTTAATATTTTCAATTTTTATTATTAGTTCGGACTATAAAGAAGCGATCTCTTTTTCCATTTAACAGAATTATTTTAAATAAAATATTAATTCTAAAAATTGTAAAATGATTGGAAAGATTTACTTACTCCATTTTACTTATCGGTGATAAATAATATTAGTCTTAATTTTCCATTTTAAACAAGAATTATTAATTAAAATATTAATTAAAATGAAATGATTGGAAGATACTTAATTTTGGAATCAACTAAAAATATTCTATTAGAATAAAAATATTAATCTTAATGATTGGAAAGATTATTAAATAAAATATTTAGTCTACATCCATCTTAATTTTGGATCAACTAAATGTTGAGAAGGATCAAATTTCTTTTCATTCTAAAAGAGGATTCTATTTCAAAGAGACCTCTAAGGGCTTGGTAGATCCAGAATTAAGATAGATCTAAGCTGGCTTAATATATATGTAATCGACATTGAAACATTTTATTTATAATTCACATTCTCCACATTAAAATATTAAAACATGTCCCCTCATTTTCTTTCCATATCTACATATATTTAATTATTTTTATTATTAATATTTTCTAAAAATTACATATCAAATTCATATTACGCATTAATAAAATTACAAATCTCCCATCTACATTAAAATAGAAAGTAGCTATTAATAGAATAAGAATTCTCTCAATCTTTCTCTCTATATGTTTCATGTAAAAATCTTTTACTTAACATTTGTATTGAAATATTTTATTTATAAACCTCATTAAATTTTCCTTTATTATTGATATTTTAAAAATCTAATATATCCCAACCCTATTATTTTAAAAACTGAAATAATAGACCTCTTAAGGTAAGTGGAAAATATTAAAGAAAAATTTTAATTTAAAATACATTTTCTTTTTCTCTAATATAAAAATAGATATAAAATTATTTATTTAAATATTGAATCTTGAATATTATATTTGACAGTAAAATAAATTTTTATTAATAAATTTTTGTTTAAAATGAATTACACGTGAAGTAATATCAAAAATACCATTTCAACTTTACATTTCGCCTTTCAAAATTAAAAGCTACATAGTTTTTTAAACTCAATTTTATATTAATTATTAAAAAATTACATTTTTACCTTCGCACTAGAGCTGAAAGAAACAATCTACTCATTACCCAAATAACCTCCTTGTAAATGCCCTACATTACAATGTAGAGCAAGTAACTCTCTCCTCAAAAGGTTAACCTACATATCATATTTTCGCCTTTGAATACTAGTTTCTGTGCCCAATTTCCCATAATCACGTATGCAGTTAAATGCCCTCTTTTCCATTCCCAGGAACGGATACAGAACACTTGATGCACTGCTTTAACTCCACCACAGTCATTTGTCACTTAACTCTACTTTGAGCCAAGTCCCAGCCTTGCCATTATCCTAATATTGGTACCCTAAATCTGGTGCAAAAATTTATTGCATTATTGTTAGGATCTCAGCCCAAAGACTCATGTGCAATGATAATTTTATGCAAAATATCAGTTCATTGAATCTTCTAACTTCTTACCTTCATTAAATCTTCTAACTTCTTAGGTTGGTTCCAACGGAGGCTTGTAATTTATACTTGAAATAACATTAGCTGTGGTATTTAAGGTATTCTAATCTTGAAACAGTTTGTGAAAATGTGGAAAAAGATTTTGCTTGCAATTTACTGGCTCCTCTCAGGTGAGAATTGAAGGTTGCAATTTACTGATTCCTCTCATGTGATAATTGAAGTTCTAATGTTCTGACAAACATTTTCCCATTAAACTGCCTTAATTAAAAGAATTCTCTGCATTTCTCATAGGATTGTTTCAGTTACACCATTGTATTAGTAACGATGATGAAATGATACGATAACGTCATTTGCATTTTTAATCCAAGAAACTTAATTACATTTTGTTTTCTGTTTCAATGCTTATGCAATAACTTTATTTGCAATTTTAGTCTGTTTCAATGCTTATGCAATAACTTTATTTGCAATTTTAATCCAAAAAATTTAATTGCATTTTGTTGTCTAGTCATTTGCATTTTTAATCTAAGAAACTCAATTACATTTTGTTGTCTGTTTCAATGCTTATGCAATAACTTTATTTGCAATTTTAATCCAAAAAATTTAATTGCATTTTGTTGTCTATTTTAGTGCAGTTATATGTCTTTTTATTTTAGTTTAACCATCAGCATTTCTGTCGAAGGAATTGGTAGCAAATCAGTTCATGAATTTTGTGCAATTTTTTACTTGCATATTTAAACATCTCAGGACCATTCCAAACAGGCTCGTTAGTGTACTGAGAAAATATATGGAAAACCCCACCTTAATAATTTGCAAAACCATGGTATATCATTGTATGAAATCTGGATATAGCTTGTTTCCATACATTGTGTAACAAAACCTCACCTTGATAATTTGCAAAACCCTCATATATCATTTTATGAAATTTGGATACAACTTGTTTCCATGCATTGTGTAACAAATGTATGAGATATCTGCCAAAAACCCTCTAAAAATATATAGTGATTTTCTCAATAATCCTTGGGAAAAGATCAAAATTTAGGAAGATATAATCTTCTAGAAAGGATCGAAATTTACGGAATACTCTCTGGAATCTAGAGTGAATCTATTTACCATTCTCTAAAACACTCTAGCCCGATGAATCCACTAGAATGGAGTATGTTACTATATAACTTGTAGAAATAATCCTGAAGAATCCACTGGAATGCATTATGTAATTTGTAGAAATAATATTTAATATTAGAATTAAATATGCTAATGCATTTGAAATTTTTACACGAGTTTTCTAAGTAATTAAACAAGATAACACCTTTAAAATGTGTTTTACAAGATTAAGATTGTAATTTTCTTTAGAATAACAAGTTACAACACCTTTCTTTGTGATGTGATAACTTCTAAATCGAGTAAGATTATTTTTACCCTTACATGTTGTATACTTTAGAAAGTTTTGCATATTTGGAATTGAATGTTTTGGATTTACATGGGATACATGAATATGTATGTTATTTTATGAAAATTTTATCGTGTTCTTGTATTTGAAGTCAAGTGGTTTTTCAAACTATTTTTATTACTGGTTCCAGTCTAGTGAGATATTTAGGCTTTTCTGGTTCTGGTTTTGAGAACATTGTAACATACATTATTGTTTTCTTTGGATGGTTGAAGTGAGTTTTGAATCTTGATCAGTAATCTCAATTCAAATAATTTCCTAATCATGTCAATGAGCACATGGTTAATTGTCACTCTAATTTCTATAGTTTAAACTCACGGAATTTTCTCCCAAAGGTTCTATGTGCACTTGCATTCTTTCACTAATACATGTTAAATGAATTTTGCATCTGTTTTGAAAACATGATTACCACATTGTGGCTAATGCACGAAAATCGGGATCACATGTCAGAGAGTTTTATCACCATCAGGATCCCGGGTACATCCTGTGATTTGTCTCATAAGGTGTAATCTTGCTACCTTGTGTAACATTTTCATCTATGTTGCAGTGACTTTGAGGATAAATGAAGGACTAGGACAGGGCCACATCTGTTTTGAAAACATGATTACTAAGCTGTGGCTAATGCACGAAAATCGGGATCACATGTCAGAGAGTTTTATCACTGTGCAAGATCCCGAGTACATCCTGTGATTTGTCTCATCAGGTATAATCTTGCTACCTTGTGTAACCTTTGCATCTAGGGGAGGGACGCCATTACCTGTGCGCCCTCCCCTCCACCTCACCTACAGCCACGTGAACCGCAGCTGTCGTCATACGACAGGTGTCTAACCTGCACTGCCATGTGTTGGGCACCGTGTCAAGCTTTCAAAACACGCTTCTGCACCATCTCAAGGGTTGTTTCTGCCTCATTTCTACGATGTGTTGTTTCCCTCATGTTTTTCTGTTCGGGTCCAGTTGTTGGGCGAAGCCCTCCGCCGACGATGGCGCGGGATGGCTCCAGTACCTACGCGCTTCATCTGCCATGGTTGAGCTGATGTCCGCCATTGTTTGCCGATACGCTTCCATGGTTGGAACAAGGTTTTTGTCTTTCTTGTGGTTTTCCGCTTGCAATTGTTGGTCATTTTGGACCGTCGGTGGTTTAAGGTTTCCTTGGTGGTGGTTTAATTCGCGCTATTTGTTGTTTAGGGAGGAGCCAGTAGCAGTTTCAGCCATTTCGAGGTCAAAGGTTGCATTTACAGGTAATTGCAGGTTTTTGTGTCTTTTGTTTCGTTTTTTTTTGTTTTTGGTTGTCCAATTGCTAATTTCCAACTTGTTGCAGGAGTGGCAAGCTCTGGAGAAGGTTTGGCGAAGGTGTGCCGAGCTCTAGACTTGGACATTGCTTCTATCCAGTAGTATTTAATCCTACCAGCCATTTCTGATGTGTTTTTCAACACAAAACACCTTATTGGAATTTTTGTTAACTTTGCATGGCAAGTTTTGAGGGTTTACGATTTTGCAGGTTAGGGGTTTAGGGTTTTGCAGGTTTCCCATCACGTTTCCCATTAGGTTTTTTGCAGGGGTTAGGGTTTTGGGCAAAACTCTAAATTTTTTAAGTCTTGGTTAGGGGTTTATGGTTTCTATTGCTCCTCTTTTTAGCGGCTTACCTCCTCTTCTCTGCCACCTATAGCAGCGTCCCTTCCCTCTGCTTCAGCCCCTACCTTTCTTCTTCCTCCATCTCCTTGCTGATGTCCCTTCCTCCTTCTGCCTGTTGCCCCCTTCAACCTTATCGTCTCCTCATTTCATTAAAAATTCGTCGTGGGAACGAAACAAAAGATAAAATTGAGGCTTGTCGAACTAACATCCATGAGCAAATAAATCATCCCATGACACAATAATGACAGGCATTTGGTTGTTACATTTCACCACACTCAGCAATAACACAAGGTATCTTGGGTCAATTATGTTGCCCAGTTTGGACATTTTCAATTTTCCTCAAAACCAAGATTCCTTCTCCTAGTACCCTCCCAAAAACCACATGCTTATTGTCCAGCCAATCACATTTTTCACAAGTTAAAAAGAACTGGCATCCATTAGTATTAGGCCCACGATTTGCCTGCTACTGAGCACTTTCCATAGAAGGAATATACGATAGAGAGAAGGGCGGGACCTGTATGTTTAGCAATGAAGTTTTCATCTTCAAACTTGCTACCATAGATAGAGATGCATTCGCTGCCATCTACCTTCACAAAATCACTAGCTTGAATCATGAAGTCCTTAATAACCTTGTGAAAATGGAAACCTTTATAGCCAATAGGAATGCCCGCTTTCTTGTATTCCCCTGTGCAAAACTGCCGAAAGTTTTCAGCTATCTTAGGAACAATATCGACAAAGAGCTCCATCTTAATACGTTCGGCTGGAATGGTGCATATTGTTACGTCAAAGAAAACGACATGATTCTTTGGATTTGGAGGCTTCTGGTGCCATTCGACCACCCTTGCTGCCCCTACTCCACTTGCCATTTATGTTGATGCTACACTCCTAGCAGGTTGTAGTTTGACTGTAATATGTTTTGGGAGGTTGTTTTTCAGACATTTTAGTCAAATATTGAACAGAAAACTATTATATGTTTTAGGAGGTTGTAGTTTAACTGTTATATGTTTTGGGAGGTTGTAATTTAACTGTTATATGTTTTGGAAGCTTGTTTTTTAGACATGTTTAGTCAAATATTGAACACAGAACTATTATATGTTTTGGGAGGTTGTAGTTTAAGTGTTATATGTTTTGGGAGATTGTTTTTCAGACATGTTTAGTCAAATATTAAACAGAAGTTTGGAACGGTATCATACTTATTTGTCCAAAAGAAACTTGTTACTGGCAATCGTAATTTTTATTTGTAAACTTTACACGATTTTTGAATATTTTTATTTGTAAACTCTACACAATTTTTGAATATCTTAAGTTTCAGATGCATTAAAATAAATTTCAAACAGCATAAACTCCTCGTGAATGGATTTCGAGATCCCTTGGGGGTTTTTTGATGGGGCCAATCAAGGCCATCCTCCTCGGTGTGGAGTAAGAATTGTTCTTCACTTAAACTCCTCTCATTTCTTTTATCTCCATTATGCTCCAGGCTTTGGTTCACATATATGATATGAAGGCAGAATTTGCTTCTCATATTTTCAGGGGAATCAACACAAAGACAGATAAGTTGTCTAAGGAAGTTTTGTCCCTCCAAGGTAGAGCTTTTCTCTCATGAATTCCTAGATGGTCATTTGATTCAGGACATGTCCCTATTTTTAGGTTTTAAATTCCTTTGTCCCTTTTGGTTTTTTAGTTTTTGCTGTCAAAGTCATTTTACAAAGTGGTATTTAGGATATACAAGCTAGACCTCTCCTTTTTGGCTTTTTGCTGTAATTGGCCATGAATGGATCGGAGATAGGCTTGTGGATGTGAATGAACTTAGTAAGCATGTTGATTAGTGATTTTGAGATTGTGTGGATATGGATGATTGCTTCAGCTTTCCTCATCATTTGAAAAAATTGATAGATCCCAAGCAATTCAGTGGGTATTTGTCCTCTTTAATCTATCTTTTGTCAGGACAGAGGTCAAATTATTTTCCAGAACAAACCAATCCAGTGGAAGTTGTTTCATATATGATAGCGAAGTTGACAAGAGAATATTAGTATGATCGTAAGCAGGAAAAGTCTAGCAATCCTATTATGCATCCTCTGGATTTCGAGATCCCTTGGGGGTTTTTTGATGGGGCCAGTCAAGGCCATCCTCCTCGATGTGGAGTAAGAATTGTTCTTCACTTAAACTCCTCTCATTTTTTTTATCTCCATTATGCTCCAGGCTTTGGTTCACATATATGATATGAAGGCAGAATTTGCTTCTCATATTTTCAGGGGAATCAACACAAAGACAGATAAGTTGTCTAAGGAAGTTTTGTCCCTCCAAGGTAGAGATTTTCTCTCATGAATTCTTGGATGGTCATTTGATTCAAGACATGTCCCTCTTTTTAGGTTTGAAATTCCTTTGTCCCTTTTGGTTTTTTAGGTTTTTGTTGTCAAAGTCATTTTACAAAGTGGTATTTAGGATATACAAGCTAGACCTCTCCTTTTTGGCTTTTTGCTGTAATTGGCCATGAATGGACCGGTATAGTAAACATATCAGCAGGATTGGTGTATGATTCAAGTTTACAGAAAAGCACTGTGAGCCACTTCCAGTTCCCTACAGAGGATGTAACATGTATATTTCTCTTTCTGAAATATAAATATTTTTTCTTTCCAGATTATATATATGTGTGTGTGTGTGTGTGTGTGTGGAGAGAGAGAGAGAGAGAGAGAGAGAGAGAGAGAGAGAAATCCAAGGAGAGAAGTTTGCAAGTTTCAAATTTATTGCACGTCTCAAATTGCGCAAGAATATTAAATGAAGATTGACAACAATGGTTGTAATTTGATTTCTATGTACTTTAGATGACGCGCGGATAGAACCATGATGTTGTTAGCGTTTCAAAGCAATAAAACAACCTAGGTTGTAAGCCAAAATGTTTCTGTCACAAGAAAAAGACACAATCCATCCAAAATCCACATCATAA
>APFE031257370.1:0-15597 GCA_000404065.3 Pinus taeda
GGGGGCTTCACCCCCCCTAATCCCCCGGTTAACTACGTGGGCTAGTCTTGGAAAGAATATAGCACAACCCAACAAAAAAGGAGTCTCTACAATATTCTTACTAGAAGATTACTCCAGCCTATTGAAGAATACGTTGTTGGAATTTACTGAGATTCATATATATTTCTATGGCTGCTAAATATACCAGACATTGACAAAAAAATTTAATATGGAGTGTTGCAGAACCCCACCAGAACCTATATAGTTAGTTATGTGAATTATTAATACGAGTAGTGTCAAGGAATTATTTGGAAGATGTTGAGAAATAATATTCCAAAAGGTCCCTGTGCAAAATTTTGCACTATGAATTGGTTAAAGGGTGGAGGGGATTGACCCTCTGGAGTCCCTGTTCCATTTTGTTGTAAATTCCTAGATCAAATACCCCTCCAAGATTTGGAATTCAACTCAGGGGTGATGAATGCAAATGAATATAGTCATTGCTCATCTACAATTTGGTGGAAAAGAAGAGTCCCCATCTCAGTTGCCTCATTTATCTTCATAAGATAAGTAATATTTTTCCATTGTATGTTATTGAATATTGTTTTTTATATTGGTGTTTGTTTAGAAACATAATATTTGCATTCTTAATTTAGGTATAATAACAGGTATGATCATAAGATTATGAGATCGAAACCTTAATACATGTATGCATTTATGGGTATGAATGTTTGTGTAATATGCATATCATTCCATTGATGGCATGGAATAGGTAGATAGCCTACAACATTAAAATTAGGGACCATGTATCACACACAAGAAAAGGCGGGGTTGTATCTTTTACAAGGAGGCATATCCTGACTGCATTTGGTTGGTTTATGCACACGACTGCTAGAATGTGTAATGTGAATGCTCTCCTAACTATTTTTAAGTATCTGACCATCTAATAACATTCAAGCATTTATATTTGAATACCTTCAATTGATTTACACATCAACCTTTCATGTGGCTAAGCTCTACTATTGGGGATTAACCATAATCATATCATGTTTTACACAAAACGCTAAATTTCGGTGATTCTATTCTTCCTTCAATGCCAAATCAGGGTGTATATTCATTTTATTCATATGGAAATTGGATGTTGAATTGTGCTATGATAGTTTCATACCTGTAAAATTGTGTAGTAGCTTTTATTGTCAAGGGTGGTTGTGCACTTCCTCTATGAATTTTTTTTGTACTTTTCTATATATTTCCATCACTCTTGAGCTACAATTTTTTCATCCATAGAAATAAATTTTTGGTTGGGTGAGGGATCCTTTCACTGCTTGGTGTAAGGTGTATTGAATATAAACCTAGGTCTAATATGAAATTCACCTCAAGGTTAGAAATCTCCATGATACGTATTAGTTTTTTGGGGGAGCTATGAACCATAGGGCATTTTAATATTGCACATAAAATAATTTATTAATATTATCACCTAACACATCTTGTCTTGAGGATTTAATATGGGTTCCTTTCCGAAGAACTCAATCCAAATGATTTTTATCCACTTTGAAGAATATAATTTTTGGACAATTTCACCCTCTTTATTCAATACAAATTGGTTTCCGTCGGTTTCCATCTCTTGTTTTCCCAAACTTCAAGGAATGTTTTTTTTTAGGTATATCACCCCAATTCTCTAATTTTATAGGGGAACTGTGAACTATCTACTTCCCATTTCTACATTTTCTTGGACACTCAAATTGAATGCAATACTCAAGAGTGTTTCTAGAATGAAAAGTATGTGATTTTTCACAAATTCCATAACCATGGAATTCAAATTTCAAAGTCAACAATATACTCAGTTGTTGTCATCCTGGTGCTTCCAACCCCCCTGTACACTATTCACTGTAACTCCATATTTCTTTCTAACATGTATGTAAATCCGATTGTGAGTTGAGGAAGAGCTTCGGGCCATGCAACCAAAAAGAAGAAGAAGAGGGAAATGCATTGAGATAGTGTAATGTTCCTTATATTAACCCTTTAGGGAGTTCTAGGGTGAGCGTTGAATCATCAACAAAATCACAATGAAGTAATTGACTACCACTTGGAAGCAAGAAAAATTCTGATAATATGCTCCCACAATGGCTCTGCATATGGCCAATGGCGAAGCAAATTTGCGACAATATAAATTGATAAACATATATGATGGTGCAACCTTATCAAAGTGATATTTGATATTTCATGAATTTCAAGAACATTGAATCGAAATAAATGGTGGTCATCACATTGGAAAATTGTCAAGAGGAAAAAAATTCAATTCTAGTCCTAGTCATAATATTTGGAATGAAATCCCATTCTATCATAGTCAGTCTCAAGAAGATAACATTGTGTGTCTAGTCTAGACTTTCCTAGGTCATTATTTTCTTGTATGAGATGAATCTTGTTTGTTTTTGTTGGATGATCCTTGTCACATCAAGTTTATTTTTGTTTGTTAAAATTCCATACTTTTGTTCTCATTAATGTGTTATGATTGTTCTTTCCATACCTCTCCTATTTAATTCATGTGTATATACTTCTTTCATTTTACCCTATTCCATTGCCATAGCTCTAAACATCCAAACATGGGTGCAACATGCATTCAATTAGCATATGATTACTAGTCAAAATATAATTGCCCAAATTCCTTTATACTTTTATTATGACATGGATATAAAATAAATGGAGATAGGTGCATTTGAAGCATATTCTCTTGATAGAAAAGAAGGTTTAACTGATTAGAGATCACTTTCTAATCTGTGAATTAGATTGGTTTGGTAAGTCTGTTTGAAATTCCCACAAGTTTTGCTCGATTGATTGTCTATAAAAGAGAGAGAAAGAGAACCATACTTCTCACAATCCTACCCAATATTATTAACAATAGTTGGCCCATCCAACAAGACAGTGACATCAAGTAATGCATTGTTGTGTCCTTTAATACGCTAATTCAATCCTTGCAAACTGAGATTTTAAATAGTGAGTTAAATATTAGCAGTTATGTGACAGTACAGATGATATAATGTCATTTAATTAGAGATACTTCTATAGTTTTAGATGCAAACTTTGATACACCATTCAAATGATAAGCACAACTACTAGTTCTGATATAGCATTATAATATGTGTAAAGCAGAATAAATGGCAATATATTCAATGCTATAAATGATTTAGTGTAACCATAATACTTGAAGAGAGACAACTAGAGAAATATCATAGTGTTATCAACAGGACACCATTACAATATTTTTCCCAAGGAATTTTTTGTCCCTGTGACAAACACCCTCCAAAATTTTGCCTACACGCGAATTTTGGAGCATACTGCGAATCTTGTGATCAATCGTTTCGTAGTCACTTCTTGGTTAGTTCATGTTTTTGAGCTCCCTTCTTGGATTGGAAGTGTCGAGGGTACTTTCTCACATATGATAAGTCTACAACAATTTCATGAGCACATTCCTTTACACAAGCTAGAAAAATCATAGCATATTCCATCAAGATTGTACTTGTGCAATCTCCAATCCATGTCAATAGTTAGTGCACAGTGACAACGACAGTTTCTCACTTCTAGTTCCGATTGTACTTCTATTTTGGTGATTTTTTAAAACTATCACTTTTGTGCACCTTTGTTTTGCGAGTGTTATTTTCATGTTTTTAGTTGTCGCTTTTGCTTGCTTTCACTCTAATTAGTGTCATTTTCACGTTATCTTCACTCTAGCATGTGTTTATTTCATTGTCGTTTGCATATCGAAAGTGTCGTTCACACTTTAGCACTTGTCGTCTTTTGGCATGTTAAGTGTCGCACAATGTACATAAGCTTATTTTGATGGTTTCAAGAGGTTATCCTTATTTAAATGAGTCTATCTTACCATGTAAACCTTCGTCGCACTCATTTCCAAAGTTTTATGTTGCTTTCACTGTCGTTTGCATATTGCAAGTGGCGTTCACACTTTAGCACTTGTCGTCTTCTGACATGTTAAGTGTCACAAAATATACATAAGATTTTTTTATGGTTTCAAGAGTTTATCCTTGTGTAAATGAGTCAATTTTACCATGTAAACCTTTTTCACACTTATTTCCAAAGTTGTATGCATTGTCGCACAAGTGTTGTCACAATTTTCACAAAGTATATCTTTAGTGTCGCACTTGTCATAAGTTGTCATAAATTTTGTCGCACTGAGGGAAGTGTGTTTTTAATGTGTTCCATATGATCTATGTTTGGTCTTCAAGCACTCTAAGTGTGTGATTACAGTCAATTCTTATCACTATTCACATCAATGTCATTGATGCCACACTTAGCCAAATTTCAGAAAATTCCCAGCAACTTAGCCTTATCCGGCCTTCCTGAACTGCGCATTGTGTAGTCCCAACCCTCAAGTTGCATCCTTGCCTCTTGAAACTACGAAATGGGCATTTCTTTCCTTTCAAGACTACACACTACATAGTTTTAGTGCTCAATCTTGAGCCCTGGCCTCCAAAATTGCATAACTCAGCCCTCCAACCTAGCCCCAACTGCGCAATGCACAATCTCTGAGCTCAAGTTGAAACCCTGAGCTCTTGAAATACATAACTATGTAATCACCAAGTCTTCTCTACCTCCCAGATCTGCACAGTTGGAAAAAATAGTGCAAAACCCTACAGCCTCACTCACTAAACCTCAAAACTATGCAATTTTCATGTACATTCCGTCCTAAACTATGCCTTGCATAGTATCAAGGCTCAAGCCTCAGACCTAAGCTCTTGAATTGCACAATTTCTCAATCATCTGGGCTCCTCTATCTTTCATAACTACGTAATGGGAAAAATCAGTGTTCAAGCCCTCAACCTGGCTCCCTGAGCTCCCCAACTTCATAATATTTTTTCTTAATCCAAGCCTGAACTACTCATTTCATACTCTTATTTCTCAACCCTAACTCTTCACTTCTTTAACTGTGTAATTACACAGTCACTGAGCCTCTCCCTCAACTTGCCACCCAGTTCTGGCTCAGTCAGTGGATCACCATGCAAGATCTTATACTAGGGTTTTATCATACTGATGTTGACTTGTCATGAGTGGATTGCAAATTCAGGAACTCTATCATGTTATGGAAATATCATGAAGAAGGAGATGGAGAAGGAGTACATTCTAAAATACACATATGGAGTTGAATAGATAAGATGATCATCATGTGACAAGATGAAGGAACACTAGATTACAACAGAAGATCAAAGATCAAGACTGCATGAAGGTTTCATCTTATTCACAATCCTTTGGAGGGTGGATATGAAGAAAAAGCATATCTCTCATGAAGATGAAGAATTTCACATCTATTTTTGAAGCCAAAGGAGAAACAAGAATGGCTCGAAATTGCCACATCATCAATAATTCCTTGTCAGCAGTGTCATGCCATGTCATGTCATGAGTCATCATATGCCACAACATTCTTTTGGATTATGTGATTTCTAATTCGAAAATGTATTGTAAACTGGAAGTCCAAAAGACATGTATAGAAGATGAAGATTCATGTAAAGTTGAAAAGTCATATGAATCCAAACAGTCATGAGGGTAGTCAAAGACTCACAAGGGAGATGAAGCATCACCCCATTTGTTATATATACACCCTCATTGTATGAGAAAAGGACTTTTTCACCTTGGCTCCTCCCCCAAGGAATTATAGAGACAAGCTAGTTCTTTTAGGGAGCAAGGAGTCGCTCCAATGCTCCACTATTGGGGCTAGTGGTGTTCGATGTATATACGTGCCTTGTGAATTTTACTTAATAGTTGAAGCTTGATGGCTGACACGTTTTTATGCATGGATTGTGAATATTTGTAATATTTCTTTGTGAATATTTATGATTTATGTTTTCTTTCACCTGTACTAAAGTAGTTGAACTATTTTGGCAATTTTAGTGCTTATTTAATTGAGAATACACTATAAATGTGGCTATAACTGTCATATCCTTGTGGAATATTTCACTGGATGTTAGACAAATATTTCTTGTTTATAATGGTTGTAATGACCACCACATCTTTGTGAACTATTCCTCTAGATGTTAGACAAATATATTATGTGTGTGTTTCTCTCTACTAGGGTGGTACTATTACCTCTCTCCTAGAGGCTCACTTTCCTTTCCCTCCGTAGTAGAATAATCTTGACACACATACAACCGAACACTCACCAGGAATACTCACTTGTTGATCCAAGATTACCTATGCATAACTTTCTTGTGCTAAACTTTGTAGGCAAGGAAAACCTATAAGAATATATGGCATTCAGGCCGATATCCCAGATGGGGCTCCTATTCAAAGCAGTGTGAGGTCTAATTGGGACTTCACATCGAGGAGACCCCCTTGGTTGATGAATTTCCAGTTGTCAACAAAATGGCGCTAAAAGGAGGTCCAGATGACAAGCTATGCCCGTTGATTCTATTTTCAATCTCTTATCATAAATGGATCATCCTCAAATCATACTTCGTGGGTGTTTTTCCAATCTATCCCCTAGTAAACTTTTAATCCCCGATGATCCTCTTTATCATTTGTCTCAATTAAAGTTTGATGGTTAGGATGGAACATCCATAACCAAGCACATTTATAATTTTCTTAAATTATGTGAATATTACGAAATCAATGATGAAAAAATTTCTTGTGTGGCTTTCTTCCTCTCCCTTGAAGATCATGCTAATTGATGGTTTTATACCTTACCATCTAGTTCCATCCATTCTTTTCATCATTTCCTCTAGGAGATTTATCAATCCTTCGATAGGTATGATTATCGAGATGTTCTTAAAAGAATTAATCGGTTAAGAATGAATCTTAATGAATCAGTTGAGGATTTCTTTGATCAATTCCTTCATCTTTGTTGTGAATTTCCTGAAGAATATATAGATTTTGATTTCTTTAAGCACAAGTTTGCACGCTTGGTTCACATTTCTTTTCACGGTGAACCTGAACCCCTTGATGTTTCTACCTCCCCAACTCTTGTGAATAATGAGACACCTCTAATTTCAGAGGAGGAATTTACTGCTCCTTTTGTCCCTTGTCCTCCTCCTTTTCCAGTTCTAATAAGGGTGCCTCCACGCGATGATAAAAATGTTGGGAAATATCCAGATCAAATTCCTAATCCATCTCTTCATCCTCCTTCCACTTTTCATGATTCATATCTAATGGAAGAAACCCCGGAATGGTTTATGGAGCTAGGGATAAGGGTTAATTCTTTCATTCCTCAAGATGCTATTAACACTCATAACTCTAGCCTTGAATCTAATTTGGATTTATGTTATCCTCTATCATCTGCATTCCACGACTCTTTGTAGCACCGTGATATTCTTGATCTATCTGATCCACCAGCTAGTTTTTCACTCCCTCTTGATTTTCAAGTGGATGGTCTAAATTACGATCAGGTTCAAGTTAGTCACATTACACAGGTAGAGGTGTAGGAAGGCAGAGATTCTTTCAATATTTCTTCACTTTTTCAAAATCCTTCATGTGAAGATGGTGTTCCCTCATTCTTGGCTGGTATTGAATCTGGTAATATTGGTTGTCAATCAAACGCAATCAATTTGTAGCCTTGGGCAACAATCATTCCAATGATAATGACTTTGTTGATGTATGAAATCATGAATTCCCAGGTACATCAGATGATATTTCGGTTTGTCATGAAGACTTTACTTTAGATCTAGAATCTGATTCAATCAAAGAACATGTCATTATTGAAACTTCCTCTTCATCTCACTACCCCTTGTGCTCTATCGTTTGTGATGCATCTAGTTACGACAAAGATACTCCATGCTCTTTAAGTTCTTAATATCATGAGTTAACTTCTCAATTGACACAAGGTGGTGAGATTATCCATGATGAAAATGAAAACAATCAAATCATTGATTACACTTTCCATCCCTCGTCATCTCTTCTCTGGCATGAAGAAAACTCTCCAAACCATCTTGCTCATGAATTTTCTTTGATTCATACATCTTCATATTTGCGATCAGATGAATCTTTCAACTTGAGTAATCTATTTATTGAAGTTAAAAAATCCAATCGAGTCAGTGATAGAGATGGCTTCCATCCAGTGAGTAGTGGTCATATTGAAACCAATGGTAGCAACTATCCTTAGACCATGCATGATCTGGTTCAATCTTTAGGATGTGATTTTAAAATCCTTGAAAGTTCCAAGACTTGTCGAAAAGTCGAGGCACTTCAACTTTCGTTGATGATTATGTTAGGATCTCGCAACTCTAGTAAGCCCCCTGAACTAAGTCGGATCTTGTTTCTCTCGCATAATCCTTCTCTTTGCATGGTTTCACTTGATGTAAATTTATTTTCGAAAGATGTTTGGTATTGCAGATGTATCTTTTCATGTTTTCAAGATTTTACTTCCAATAAGATTCAATAATCTTCTTCAATTGATTCATCTTCATGCAAATCCCTTGCATCAAACTCAGGTTTGGAATGGTCATCTCTCTTAAATTCAAGTAAATGTGAAGTTGATCACCTCAAAGATCATCTTTGGCTGAAGGAATCATATCTATCATATTTATATCATGATAAGTGGCTCTTGTTGTTCCTTGTAAATATCATAACGTGAATCTTGTTCTTCATAGAACCTGAAATTCTCTTGAATGTGAATGAATGCATGAGTTATTGTGGGAAACAAATTCTTATCCACTCACTATGTCCTTACTGGTCTCATGTGTTTTTTGTGATAGAATCCATTTTAAATTCTTTCAATGATTACGATGCTTGTACAGTTTGTCACTAGATATAGGAAAATGGTTTTTCACATTCGGCTTGCGAGGAAGTTGGTTCAATTGTTGAGACAATTCAGAGAGATGTTCAAATTGATGCTTTAATCAATCCATCTAGTCATAATATTAATTTTCATTCATTTTATCATTTTCCCACCAGTATATTTGATGGTAGTTGTTTCACATTGATTAATCTTTATGTTTATCTCACCATTCAGACACTTTTCAAGTAGTTGAGGCACTTCAGACTTTCTTGATGGTCATGTCAAGTCCTCGCTATCTTGACAAGCCTTTTGAATATGATCAGATCTATTTTCCCTCACAAGATTCTAATCTTGATCCTGTTCTTTTATTGAAGATTCATTATTTCAAAGTTTTCAGGATTTTCAAGAGCATTGTTTCGAATTTCATGATCCAATCACCGAATGGTTGGAGAAATCTTACTTGGAAAGCTCCATTGCAAAGAACAAGTTTCAGCCTTTTCACATTCTTGCTAAGCAGGATGACACAGAAGAAGGTTCATTCATAAGAATTCTACGATGTTTTTCTAATTATGGTTTTCGTCGAAAAGGTAAGAATGTGAACTGGATAAAAGTAGTGGTTGTGACACATCTTTCTGCCCACAGGAAAAACCTTCAAATTTTTGTGGAAGTTATTCAAGTTATTATCTTTTCTATTGCACATTACTTTATATCAGTTTTAATTACTCGTATATTTTTGGATTCAGGTCAAGAACAACTATGATGGTTACATTGGAAGTTTCATTATACATGACCCTAACCTTATAGTTGTTTAGGTTAGGAGTAGGACTAGTTGCATTCTAGTTTCCGCTCTCTTTCACTCATCCCACACTTGTTCTCCTTAGTCTTTTTTGTCTTTTCTTACTATTGTCTTGCATCATGCTTTGGTTTAGCCTCTTTTTACTTGTGCTTTGGTTCTACTTTCTTTTTGTCTTGTGTCTTTTCCTTTTGTTCTATCAGTAAGACTTTGCATGAAGGGTGCCCTATTTGGGCTCAAAAGACAATGTTGAAAAACAAAAAAAGATTGTGTGACACTGCAACATTTGGCTAACTCTTTTTCCTTCTTACTTGTATTGGTTACATATTTTGTTCGATGATGTTCCGACAGAAAATATGATCCTTGCATTATGAAATCCTTATGTCAAACCATAATCTCCATGTCTATTCTGGAAACCTCATCCCTATACTCAGGTATTTATGTTTCGGTGTTTTTAGACTGATCCAATCAAGTAGAGAACGAAAAGGGGGAAATCTAAGTGAGAAAACCAATATCAGATGTCTTATATATGCTTCTCTGAAAGGGACAAACTCTCCCGCTCTCAATAAGGTGGGATATCTCTTCCACCCATAACATGAATAAGTTCTTATGAACAGTCCTATTTAAATATATAAATAAAAGTGAAAGAAGAGAAAGGCTTCATGCACAGAGAGGTGAAGCAAGAAAATTGGTCGGGGTACCATCTAGGCTCACTGGCAACGGAGCAATGTTTGTGTTCATGTAGTGACTTTGTCGGGGTACTTTCCAGGTCTACTGGAAGTGAAGCAACACCAAAGATGAAAAAATATACTCTGAAAATCTAAAGATCATGAACTACATTACCGTATCCTGAATCGAAACATTGTGTGATCGTTGATATTATGTTAGTGTTTAAGCGAGTAAAGGAATGAATGGGACTATGTTTATGCACGGGGTAAGTAGTGAATCCATGGTAATTTGAATGATGAATCAATACATCCTAAAGAACTAGACCCTACATGAAAGAATTGACCAAGGCAAAGAAATTGGAGTTCTACCAGTGTGTCACCAAGTGTTGTCCCTATGACAAACATCCTCCAAAATTTTCTCTACGCGCAAATTTTGAAGCCTATTGTGGATCTTCAGATTGGTCATTCCATAGTCACTTCTTGGTTAGTTGATGCTTGAGCTCCCCTCTTGGATTGGAAGTTTCAAGCGTCATTTTCCACACATGCTCAATCCGCAAAAGTTCATGAGAACATGAATTTACACAATCTTGAACAAGCAGAGCACGGTCCATCAAGATTACATATGTGTGATGTCCAATCCATGTCGACAGTTAGTGTGCACTGGTAATGACATTTTCTCACTTATAGTTGCATTTGTACTTCTATTTCGGTGAGTTTTGCAAATTTTTGCTTTCTTGCACCTTTGTTTTTGCGACTGTCATTTTCATGTTTTTAGCTATCATTCTTACTTTCTTTCACTCTAATTAGTGTCATTTTCATGTTATCTTCACTCTAGAATGTGTTGCTTTAACTTTCGTTTGCATATCACATGTATCGTTCACACTTTAGCACCTATTTTATTCTTGCATGTTAAGTGTCACACAATATACATAAGATTGTTTTGGTGGTTTCAAGAGATTATCCTTGTGTAAACAAGTCTACCATACAATGTAAACCTCCATCGCACTCATTTCCAAAATTTTAAGCATTGTCGCACAAGTGTCGTCACAATCATCGCAAAGTGTTTATTTAGTGTCGTACTTGTTATAAACTTTGTCGCACTAAGAGAAGTGTGTTGTTAATATGTTCTAGATTATCTATGTTGGGTTGTCAAGCACTCTCAGTGTGTGATCACAGTTAAGTCCTATCACTATTCACATCAGTCTCACTAATCCTACACTTAGAATAATTTCATAAAATTCCCAGCAACTTAGCCATATTCAGCCCTCTTGAACTTGCAATGCACAATCCTAGCCCTCAAGTTGCAACCTTGCCTCTTGACACTGTGCAATGTGTAGTTATTGCCTTCTACGATTATTCACTACACGTTTTCAGTGCTCAAGCCCGAGCCTTAGCATCCAAAATTATGAAATTTAGCCCTCCAACCTGGCCCCAACTACAAACTACATAGTCTCTGAGCTCAATCCCAAACCCTAATCCCTTGAACTATTAAACTTCACAATCATTAGGTATTCTCTGCCTCCCAGAGCTACACAGTTGATAGAAATAGTGAAAACCCTACAGGCTGACTCACTGAGCCTTAAAACTATGCAATCTTCCTGTATAGTCCAGCCTAAATTGCACATTGTGCATTCTCAAGGCTCAAGCCTCATCCTCAAGCTCTTGAACTGCATAATTACACAATTACCTGGGCTCCTTTGTCTTCCAGAACTGCGCAATGGGAAAAATCGATGTTTAAGCCCTTAGCTTGGCTCCATGAACTCCCCTACTACGCAATATTTGTGCTCAGTCCAAGCCTAAATTGCACATTGCACAGTCTCAAGGCTCAAGCCTAACCTTTATCTGTCTGAGTTGTGAAATTGTGTAGTAATTGAGCCTCTCCCTCAGCCTACCACCCGGTTCCGGCTCATTCATTGGATTTTCATGCAGCATCTTAGACTAGGGTTTTATCGAACTGATGTTGTCTTGTCATGAGTGGATTGTAGATACAAAAACTCTATCATGTTATGGAAAGATGATAAAGAAGGATATGGAGAAGGAGGGCATGCTAAAATACACATATGGAGCTGAATATATAACATGATCATCATGAAAGGAGATGAAGTAACACTAGATTACAATAGAAGATCAAAGATCAGGACCGCATGAAGACTCCATATGATTCACAACCCTTTGGAGGGTGGATATGAAGAACAAAACATGTCTCTCATGAAGATGAAGCATTGCACATTTATTGTTGAAGACAAAGGAGCAGCAAGAATGGCTCGACATTTCCATTTCATTAAGAAGTCTTTGACAGCAATATCATGCCATGTCATGTCAGGAGTCATCATATGCCACATCATTATTATGGATTATGTGATTTCTTATTCTAAAATGTATTGTAAAGTGGAAGTCCAAAAGACATGTATAGAAGATGAAGAGTCATGTAAAGTTTAAAATTCATAGGAAGTCAAACAGTCACTAGCATAGTCAAAGAGTCATAAGGGAGGTGAAGCATCACCCCAATGGTTATATATACACCCTCATTGTATCAGAAAATTAAATTTTCACCTTGGATCCTCCTACAAGGAATGAGAGAGACAATCTAGTTATTTTGGGGAGCAAGGAGTGGCTCCAACACTCCACTATTGGGGCTAGTGGTGTTCGATGTATACATGTGTCTTTTGAATTTTACCTAATACTTGAAGCCTAATGGCCAACACATTTTCATGCATCGATTGTGAATATTTCTAATATTGTTCTGTGAATACTTATGATTTATGTTTGCTTTCACCTATACTAAATTAGTTGAACTATTTCGGTTATTTTAGTGTTTATCTAATTGAGAATGTGTTTTAATGGTGGCTATAATTGTCGCATCCTTGTGAACTATTCTGCTAGATGTTAGACAAATATTTATTGTTTATCATGGTTGTAATGACCGTAACATATTTGTGGACTATTCCATTGGATGTTAGACGGATATATTTTGTGTGTGTCTCTCTCTCTACTAGTGTGGTACTATTACCTCTCTCCTAGAAGCTCACTTTCCTTTCCCTTCGTAGTAGAAGAATCTTGACACGCATATAACCAAACACTCACCAAGAATACTCACTTTCTACTCCAAGATTACATGTGCATAACTCTCTTGTGCTAAACTTTGTAGCCAAGGAAAACTTATAATAATATATGGCAGTTAGGCTAATATCCCGGATAGGGCTCCTATTCCAAACAGTTTGAGTTCTAATTGGGACTTCACATTGGGGAGCCCCCTTGGTTGACGGATTTCTAGCATCGTCAAAAAATATTAGCACAATATTTTCTATTGATGTGAGATCAAAAAGGAGCAGCAAACACAACAATGAAGAAATAAGGAATTCTTTCAAAAAGAAACCAAATTAGCAAGACTTATTGCTATGAAAAAGTTGTAGTTTCAATTTCATCCATGAGAAAGAGTAGTATAGGAAGAATCATGATATATATTATTCGTTTTGTTGTCACATGAACTGGATAGGGCTCTGAAAAACATGATGAATCCCATCATCAAGGATATTTAGTAATATCTACAATGTAGAAATAAATTCAAGCCTTTTTCCTCAAGGCCTTGAATACTTTGAATTCATATAAACCAAAATTTGAGCATCACTACTAGAATTTGTGCTAAAAAGAAACGTTTTGGATGTGGGAAACTTATTGAGATATGGAGGAGAAAATAAAATTCCTTGATGATTGAATACCAACTCTACACCTCTTATTTCTCAGAACCTTAGAAGGTAATTTACAATACTTTCAAAATCATATGAATTGCATGTCATTAATATTGAATCCAAGAATTGGACTATGGTGTTTGAATACAGAATATAATGTTGGAGTAGAGAATGGATATTCCATAAACCCTATAATTAGGTTCTAACAATGAAAATTATGAATAGGATTTGGGAAGTTGTAAGTTGTCACTAAGGCTATCAAAAAAAATTTATGATTTTTGTTATGGCTGAAATATTTGATAGTATGGATGGAGTATTAGCTTCAAGTATGAAGTTGCACCTTGTTGTCTAGAATTGCCCTAGGGTTTTTTCCATTTGTGGGTGAAGGTTGATGGCATAGTCCAACATCATAATTTGAATTTCCCACATTCTCTTACCTATGGCATCCCTTGGTGTTCAAGGTTAAAGTTTGTATGGAGCCCTATTAGTATACAACATGACCTTTTGAAATTAATTCATCATGTTACGACCATATATAAACCTAATGTTGAATATAGGTTATGGAGGACTAAACTCCTACAAGGGATATATGACCCATACATTAGTGATTTGTGTAACCCAGTTACAGGGAGCAAGGGAAAGGTGGCACACACCACTTAACCTGTACCAGAGTGATGTGTCATTAATATGGTATGTCACATGACCCTATGTGGGGCCCGTGTGGGTGCCTCATGACATGACATAAGGGAAAATTTAAACTCGCCCAAATAGGGTAAATTTTTATATCATTGGGATCATCTTAATGAGATGATCGAAAAAAAAATAATAATAATAAATAAATAAGTAAGCCTATAACTACACATTGAAAATAGGGTTACCATAGTGACCACCTTTTCTTATAAGTGCAGATAAAGGGGGTGCGTTATAGGGGTATCAAGGTATTTGGCTGTGTTGATAGTGTTGGATACCGCCAACATATAGGGGGTCTCCCCGATGTGAAGTCCCAATTAGACCTCATACAATTTGGAATAGGAGCCCCATCTGGAGTATCGGCCCAAACACCATAGCACAAGGGTTTGTCTTGGTTTCAATGGATAACAAAAGATAGTATATACATAAACCTTGAATAATCAAGTAAGCTGACATTGTGAAGCACCAATTGTAGGATGTAAAAGGAAACCTTCACCATGGGAGACAAAGAGTGAGTCTCTAATAGGAAATTAATAGTACTATCCTAGAAGAGGCACATCAGAGCATGAAAATATTTGTTAGCAAAATAGTTCACACAAAGATATTAAGGAAAATACAACACACATTCAACAAGATAAGTATTGAAGCCACCAAAATAGTTCAATTTCTGTAGTACATATGAACATAACATATACCATAAACATCCCAAGAATAGTCTTAAAACATTTGTGATACATGCATGAAAATGTGTTTGTTCATAGAGCTTCAATTATAAGGTGAAAGATCCGAGTATATCAATTATAATGGTGAACACTAGTTCCAATAGTGGAACATTAAGTCACTTCTTGCTTCTCCGAAGAATAGTTTTTTCTCTTATGCCAAGTACAGAAGCCAAGACTAGCTTTCCAAAGCTTAAGCCTCCAAAAGCACTTTTCTTGAGTTATGAGGTTACTTTTATAACAAGGGGGGTGACCTTTCATATCCGCATGACTCTTTAACTACCCTCATGACTCTTGGACTTCAATTACGACCTTTGTACTTCTATGCAACTTGAACTTTTAA
>APFE031257377.1:14211-29950 GCA_000404065.3 Pinus taeda
CAAGGCAGCTGTGACTCCAACAGTAATGGGGCTGAAATTGACCAAAGAAGACAGCAGCAAGGATTTTGATCCAAAATTGTACAAGAGCATAGTTGGCAGCCTTATGTATTTAACTGCAACTAGGCCAGACATTATGCACGCTGTGAGTTTAATCTCCAGATTTATGGAAAGACCGAAAGAGACTCATTGGCAGGGAACCAAGAGGATTCTAAGGTATGTGAATGGAACGAAGGGGTTTGGTATTTTATACTCCTCTTCTGAAAGTTTCATGTTGACAGGTTACACGGACAGTGATTGGGCTAGAAATGTTGATGATAGGAAAAGCACATCAGGATATGTGTTTCATATGGGATCGGGAGCCATCTCATGGGCTTCCAAGAAGCAACCAGTTGTGGCTTTGTCAACAGCAGAAGCAGAGTATGTGGCAGCAACAGCAGCAGCATGCCAAGCAGTGTGGTTGAGAAGAGTTCTCAGAGATTTGTGTCATGAACAGGAAAATGGCACAACCATTTACTGTGACAATAGCTCAGCAATAGCTTTGTCTAAAAACTCTCTTTTTCATAAAAGAACAAAGCATATAGATACCAAATTTCACTTCATACGTGAATTGGTTAACAATGGTGAAATTGTTTTGCAGCACTGCAGAATAGAGGATCAGCTAGCTGACATCTTGGAAAAACCATTGCCAAAGAAAGGTTTTCATCATTTCAGGAAATGCCTGGGTATGCAGCAGTTGAAATTAAGGGGGAGTGTTGGAATTTAATTCCAACTGCATCACATAAATGCTAAACAAAGATTTGATCTACAACAGATATTTCAGATTGTTCGGTGCCGCAAAGTCTTCTGATATTTTTGAGCATTAAATTCAGAAATTAAATCCCTTGCAGACAGCCGTCTTATTTTTGCTGAAAAGGCATCACCCCCTTCTGCAATAAATACAAAGATAAATATCAACAAATATTTTACTTAGTTTATTGTTTAATTAGATTTTTATTTTCCTATAAATGTAACACACAGTAGTTCTATTTTCAAGTGCAAGAAGGTGTAAGCAGAAAAGAACAACAGTTCTGTTTTCTGTGTGAGTGTAAGAGATTTAGAAAAACAATTTTGTTTTTGTGCTCTGAGATAAAAGAGTGAAGGTTAGAAGAACAAGAGTGTGTCTCTTCTGTAAATGCACAGCAGTGCTGAACCTGCGATTTTCTGAGATAGAAAATCGATTTCTGGAACTGAAGCGTTCCTCTTGCAACAACTAAGTTTACTGTATCATTTTTTTTTACTGTTCATGAATACAAGTTTACTGTTTTGCTGATTTCCAGTTGCTGTTACACCAAGTGTCAAAAACACTTTGATTTTACTCTGTAAGTCTATTAGTGATTTGACGCAACTTGTTTTAGTTGCTGTAACACCAAAGCGTCAATTTTCTTCAAGTGACTTAGCGTCAAAATCGTGTTGCCGTTACACCGAGTGGCTTGACGTCAAAACTCGCGTTGCTGCAACACCACGATCAGCGTTGCTACAACACCGAATCCTGTTGCTGCAACACCGAGTCCAGAAAACGAAATTTATAGTTTTCTGTGCAGAAACAGAGCAGTTTTTGTGTTGTCTGTTTGTTAAGGAATTTAGCAGAAAATTCCAACATGGTATCAGAGCGTTGTTCTCTGGTCTTTTGTGTTTGAAATCACCATAAAATTCCAACACTAGTGATGGATAAGAAACTGCGTAACCTTAGATCTCGGCTCACATGACCAAAGTTGCTGGTTGAGAAATAGATCTGTGTACCATTAGTTCCTGACCCAGATAATAGCTCCCCTTTCCTTTATTTTGTGTCGGCTCATCATAGATGCAATTGTATTAGTTGTCGGCTCATCACAGCCTATTATACTATATTTAGTATCACCTAAACCTTGAGCTCCGAAACATCCATGCTCACTTAGATAATATAATGTTCCCTAAAGGAGTAATCCTCATCTGTCCAAGAAAGGTGTGAAGGTATAATCACTGGGGCCTAAACCTCTGTACCATAGTTGAGGGGCTGGTCATCATCCCGACCTCTTGTTGCTATTGGGTTGGATATAATCCATATCTCCAAAAAATAGTTCCAGTGATCATCTATCCAAGCAAGTTCCCAAACATGATTGTACTCACAAGTTCATTCACACTCTAGATGTTGGACCAAGGAGTTGGTATGTTCATGAAGAGACTAGGAGAGAGACAAGAGATTGAGACATAGTATCTAAGAAGTTTTGCATGACATTCAGATTTGCATGAGAAGATCCCACACTCACTATAATTTTGAAACAGATGAATATATTCATTTTCAGTGGAGAAGAATCTGAACCTTCATGCCGAGTGAAAAGAGTGGGTCACCTGGGACCAGAGCATCTACATCAGCTTTCATGAACATATGGATAACTATTAGTTAGAGAAGATCCCTAGAACATCATTTTCTTCAGCTCTAAATGAAGGTATGGATCAGGTCAAAATTGAATCACTAGATTATCCTTATACTCCCAAGATATAATGGATATGAAATTGGAAAAGGTAATGTTTTAGAAATTTGGAGGATATGGAGATGTATATTTATCTTCATATAGATATGTTGTTGAAGCTAGTGGATCTACAATTTGAGATAAGGTGTAATATCCATTGGCTTGAATGTGTGTTATCATATGATCAGGGAAATGATATACCTCAGTGCACCCCACCCATGGGTCATGTGGGAGTTTCACTTGGACACCTTTACCAACCTTCCAACAAAATAGTTAATGAATTGATTGAAGGGCATCAATAAGAGCTTTCTAAAATATCTAGCCTTTTTGTGGGATTTGGACACCTCAAACAATCGAGTAGCATCTTGCTGGATAGATTTTGATCAAACAACCTCTGTCCATAATCCATCGGAATTTACTATTCTCCATACACTCTTGGCTACCAAGGCATAGATAGTAATCTTTTTTTGAAAACCTAGCCCCCTTGGGATTTGGGGAGAGCAAATTTATTACACTTAACCAAAGGCAACCCTTATTTCTCCCTACTACCATACCATATGAATTAGAAATAGAGCCACTGAATCTTGTAAAGAATGCCCCGAGGGATCAAAGATAGTATTTACCAGAAGACATGTTGTGCTTCTAAAACTGTTTTAACTAGAACTAGTCAAACCCATCTTGATAACCAATAGTTACACTAGTGGTGAATAAGGTTCTCCATTTTCCTTATAAGCCAATTCCAACCAAGCTTTCAATAATCATTTGCTTTTAAGAAAAAGCTTTTCTGGCTAGATAATCAGATCTTTACCCATAATCTATTAAGAAATGCAATATATATATATATATATGTGTGTGTGTGTGTGTGTGTGTGTGTGTGCTCTATAAAGGTGGGAAGAAGGTTCCAGAGAAAATACGATCCAGCTTAGCTACTAGATTATCAGCACTAGAAGAAATAAGAAATCACATAAAATAATAGAATTAGAATTTAATAACTAACTCCAAAGATTGGACAAAAATACTCAACAAGAACATTATAACAAAAATTGAAGCATGAACTATGCATTCTAACAATGAGTATGTTATTTTTAAAAGTAAAGGTTGTAAGCCAAATAAAAATAGAACCGTGAAAAGAAACTATTTGGAATTGCAACTATAGTGGGAGTTGATTCTTGATAGAAAACAAAGAATAAAGGAAGAATAGTTTCCAGTTTGTAATAAGAAAATCTTCAGAAGAAGTAATCAATTGACAATATTATAATACACAAACTATAAATTGTCATTGTAGTTTCAAAAGAGTAACATGGGACTGATAAATAAGAACAAATCTAAGGGGATGGGCAAGAGGAAAATGTGTCAAATTGATATAACCCATATGTCTTTCAACCAACATAAAGGTGCAACAGTTAAATAGAACATGTAGGGTAAAAACACATTAAAATTGTAACATTTAACTACCCATAATAATAACAAGTTACTTTCTATTGTTTATCCAATACCAATTCTAGACAAGAGTCCAAAATTTCTCTTGAAATAGAACATCTAAAAAAAATACAAAGTGGGAACTCCACTACAATTAACCATCCATTGAAACAAATGCATATACCTTAACACTCCCTAAAAACCCACAACTTACAAACACATATAAATGATCTACTAAGGAACAATGATTTAATGAAATCTCACATCCTATGTTTACAAGAAATATATTTGAAAGAACCCATCTTATTACAAAAACTTGAAGATATATAGATTTTGGAACATTTCCAGTTTTAAGAGAAAAATGTAGAATCTACAATAGGAAAGATGATTCTTCATGACATGCATATTGCAGTTCCTAATTTCTATGTTGCACTTCTGCAACATTGACCAACACATTGCATACTGTTACAAAAACATTTTGTAATACACCTTCAAATTTATTCCAGGGAATGGTTATACACCCATATGAACAAGAGTGTGCCCTATGAAATGGTTATGGAATGGTTATTCCAGGATATCTTTAAAAAATTTAAGAAAGAAGGTTATAAAGATAATAGATCTCTAGATAACAATAAATAATCTATGAAAACTATTAAAGAAAAAACCATAAATCCATCTCAGTGATTCTGAAGTTCCAGTAGCAAGAAAAATGTCAGCAAATATAACAATAAATAGATTTATGAAAACCAAAAAACAAAAAAAAACATCAACGTCATCTCAGTGATTCTGAAGTTCCAGTAGCAACAAAATTGTCAGCAAATATAACAATAAATGATATATGAAAACCAAAAAAAAGGTTACATCAAGCCATCCCAGTGATTCTGAAGTTCCAATAGCAACAAAAATATCAACAAATATGACTAACAAAAATTCAATATTAAGAAACAACATGGAGAACTACATAAAATTATTTAGGGTAATTACCCAACATAAAAAATGCAATGGATGGTTAAGAAATGCAGGGCCTCGAAAGCACAGAAATCCCACTTCTTGCTAATGGTCACAGAAAACCAGCTTCTTTCCCTAGACATTGCATTAACAACGATGATAAAAAAGATGCAAAATACAACATCCGATTTAACTTCACATCCGCAAGGCTGATAAAATATTCTTCAATCCGATTTAACTGGACATGCAGAATATTCCCCGTTAAATGCAGCATGCTGCATTGTCGTTAGTGAAGCAATCCGCGGTCGGGAATGTTCCGCCATCTTACTGTTGCATGCCCTTTATTCGTTTACATTAAAGGTTGCCCAACATCACATTCACTTAACCAATTGAATAACTTTCATGAAGGGTTTTGTGAATAAAGTTATTCAGAGATCCAACTGAATAGAGAGGCTTTTGTGTCTAAAGTTAGCGTTTTGAACTGAATAAAAAGTTTGGTAAGTAAAATTATTCAAAGATCTAACTGAATAGAAGCTTTTGAGTGTAGAGTTACTCAGAGATCTGCTATTACATAATTTTTTAAATTACTAAATTTTAAAACTAGTTAATATGGTTTATTTAATTCTAATAAAAGTAAATCACAATAACTGGTTTTAAATATCTAGAAAATTAAAAAAAATATGTAATAGATTAGGAAAACAGATCTCTAAACCTCAATATTCTATAAAATAAACTACATGATTTTAACATCAAGCCAAAATCAGTCCTTCACATCAGACTAACATAATGACTAACATAATGGGGGAGATAAAATAACTCAAGCTTGTCTTAGCCGGCTTCATATTCGAATATAGTTACTACTGCTCTACCTTCAAAAGGCTTGATCTTCATATTCGAATATAGTTACTACTGTTCTACCTTCAAAAGGCTTGATCAAAAGGCGGCTCTGAACGCCAAAAGAAAAAACCATAAATCACTTACAATTTCTTCCATATAATGGTGTAAAATCCTGTCTATGCATACTTAAGAACTAGGGAAACTCTTAGAAATTTGAATTAATGCAAGAAGCTTACAGAAGTTTGAGGAAACCAAGCTCTGAAGCTCACCAGATGGAAGGAAACAGAGTCACCAGTCTCGGATGGATCACTAGTCAATAACCACTACTCATTACAAATTTTCTCAACAGAAGGAGAGAAGAACACCACCTCTTCTTATTAACGGACTCCACCATATAGACTTTTTACTATTGGTTGTAACTAGGGCTAACCAATCCTTGTTTTATATCTTGTTTTTGGAATTTCGAGATAGTGGAAACCCTTTTGTTTAACCAATAGGTGAAATGGTCATTTTCTAAATTAGCAAATAGATTAAATGGTCTTTTATATATAATATTTTTAGGAATTTGAAATTATGTAAAAGGCTTTGTTTAGCTAAGAAAGGTAATGAAACCAATTATGCATTCAAAAATATATTTTAAACAAGAAGTTACAATCTCTAGGTCAAAGACCCATTTCATCTATGGTTAGACTCTCCTTTTGTTTTGAGTATGTGAAATTAATTGGAAATTATATGATAGTTTTTTGTTTTCTTGGTAGGGGAAACCCAAAGGCATTTAAGTAGTCAAAATCACCTGTTGATTGCATGAGCTTGCTCACATACTAGCCTTTAACATTATTGGTTTTTTGATAGTGGAGTTACTAACTAGTGACCTTTTCAACACAAAATACCTTAGCAAAACACCGCTTACCAAATTATACCATCTTAGATCTATCTAAACTCCTATCTATCATGGGCCTAGCTCTATGTAATCCCTAAGTCTAACAATATTAATATAATAGTAATATTAAATTTAATGATGTTTTTTACATGGCACCATAACAAAATTTATAATAAAACTATATCAAATTCATATTTTCAAATATTACAACTTTTATATGAAAATCTTTATGTCTAAAGGTTTTAGTATATCCATAAGATATGGTTTTCCTTTCAAAGATTTATTTTACAAATATTTAATTAAAATATATATTATAGTTTTTATCACCATGGTTATTTTCATTTTTTCCTAGACATTAAATTATTTTTTTTAATATTTTATTGGAGACTTGACATAATTAACCATCCCCTCATAATTAGTTGTAGAATGTGCCTCTCTACCCAATAATATTGATTCTTTTTATTGAATTGTATTGTAGTTTTTATCAACATGATTATTTTCATTTTTTCGGGTAGACATTAATTTTTTTATTAATATTTTATTGGAGAGGTGGTAGACATTAACTTTTTTATTAATATTTTATTGGAGAAGTGACATACCTATCCCCTCATATTGAGTTGTACAATGTGCCTCTCTACCCATTAATATTGATGGTGGTCATGGTCATTTACTTTGACCAATTTTTTATTTATTAAAATTTAAAAGAAAATAAAGCCAAATAATGGAAAAATAATTAAACTATATTTATATATATTTTAAATTTAATTTTAAAATTAGGAACTAATTTCTAATAATAATTTTGAATTTAAAAATTTAATGTAAAGTTATATAAATATAGGTTTTTATTTGTTTTAATGTTAAAAACATCTAAATTATATCTACCCACTTTATTATTATTTTTAAATATTGGTTTTTTTATATAAATAAACTAATCAAATAAAAAAAAATTTTATAATATTAAAATCAATAATTTTTGCCATACATTTTTCTTTTTACATTTTTTTGTTTTCCACAACATTATAATTTCTGTTCAAATATTAATGTAATATATATTTAATATTAAATTTGAGAATAAAGACAAAAACTACAAAAAGTCTTCCTAAAGACAACACCTTTAGCTTCCAGTTGTGTTTAGTGCGACTTTTTGGAAGCTTTTCCGCTCGATTATTTGAGTCTAATTTCTCTAAAATCAAGCACAAATTCATTGAAATCACAACTTTATTTGTAAACAGTGCATAGTAGAAGTTCCCTAGGGATTTTTCACGCTGATGAATCCATATATATAGTAAAAAAACTAGTTTAGATAACACAAATCAAGATTTCAACATGAATTTTTCCACAATATTCTTGTCATTTTTGAAATTATGAAATAGATTAAATGGTTTTTTTTAGTATTTTTAGCAATTTTGAAATGATGGAAAATACCTTGTCTAACTAATATATGGAGTTGTCTTTAGCCCTAAGTTGTCAAAATCACCCACTAATAGCATCATCTTGCTCACAATACCCTTAGTATTGTTGGGTTTTCACTATTGGAGTTAAGAATTAGTGACCTTTGACCACATAATACCTTAAGAGAACGGAGTTGACAAAATTATACCACCTTAGATCCATCTAACTCTCGAGAGAGATCAAATCCCTAGTTTTTAGCACCATGATTACTTAGACATTAGTTTTTTTATTAATATTTTATTGGATACGTGACATACTTACGCATCCCCTCATACTCAGTTGTAGAATGTGTCTCTCTACCCAATAATATTGATGGCGGTCATCGTCATTTACTTTGACCAATTTTTTATTTAGTAATCTTTAAAAGAAAATAAAGCTAAATTATTTAAAATATAATTAAAACTATATATAATTATAATTATATAATATATATATAATATATAATATATAATATATATATATATATATATTTATTTAATTTTAAAATATTAAGAAATATTATTTTGTAATGCAAGTAAGTCTATAAACGCGACCTTTTTGAAAGACTTTTCCAGCAAATATTTTTTCCGTCAAAATCCGGCATCAATTCATTGGAAATCCCAAAAGTTTAATATAGGGTTTTTATTTGTTTTACTATTAAAAAACATTATTAAAAAATATATTTACCGAACTTTATTATTATTTTAAAAAGGTGGTTTTTTATATTATTAAATTATCAAATAAAAAATTTTATTTTAATATTAAATAAAAAAACTAGGTTAAATAACACAAATCAAGATTTCACCACAAAATTTTCCACTGGATTTCAGCACCGAAAACTCCAAAATGTTGCACTAAAGGAAACTCCTTTAGTTTCAAGTTGTCTTTAGTGCGGCTTTTTGGAGGCTTTTCCCGTGGATTATTACAATATAATTTCTGTGAAATCCGGCAAGAATTCACTGAAATCACATTTTTGATGGTTGATAAATCCATATATACAGTCAAAAAACTAGTTTAAATAACAAAAATCAAGATCTCATCACAAATGCCTCCATAGGATTCTAGCACGAGAAAATCCAAAAAAGTCGCACTAAAGAAAACTCCTTTAGTTTCGAGTTGTTTTTAGTGTGACTTCCTTGAAGCTTTTCCAGTGGATTATTCTCATCTAATTTCTCTAAAATCAGACAGGAATTCATTGAAATCATAAGTTTGACACGTAACCCTTGCACAATAGAAGTGCCCTAAGGGTTTTTCACGGTGTTGAATCCATATATAAAGTTACAAAACTAGTTTAAATAACACAAATCAAGCTTTCACCACAAACTTTTCCACCAGATTCCAGCACTGGAAACTCCAAAAAGTCGCACTAAAGACAACTCCTTTAGCTACAAGTTATCTTTAATGCGACTTTTTCGAAGCTTTTCTAGTGGATTATTCGAGTCTAATTTCTCAAAAATTTGACAAGAACTCATTGAAATCATAAGTTTGATGTGTAACCCTGAAGAATAGAAGCGCCCTAGGGGTTTTGTGAGATTGTTGAATCCATATATAAAGTAAAAAAAACCTAGTTTAAATAATACAAATTAAGGTTTCACCACAAATTTTACCACTAGATTTTGACACGAGAAACTCTGAAAAGTCGCACTAAAGAAAACTCCTTTAGTTTTGAGTTGTCCTTAGTGCGACTTTTTGGACTCGTGGATTATTCTTGTCTAACTTATCTAAATTCTGGCATGAATTCATTGAAGTCACAAGTTTGAAGCATAACCCCTTCACAATACAAGTTCCCTTGGTGTTTTTCACGGTGTTGAATCCATATATACTATAAAAAAACTAGTTTAAATAAAGAAAATCAAGGTTTCACCACATATTTTACCACCAGATCCTCGCACTGGAAACTCCAAAAAGCCGCACTAAAGACAACTCCTTTAGTTTCTAGTTGTTTTTAGTCTGACTTTTTAGAAGCTTTTCAGGTGGATTATTCTGGTCTAATTTCTCTAAAATCCGGCATGAATTGAATGAAACCACAAGTTTGATGGTTAACCCCTAACCATCAAACTTGTGGTTAGGGGTTTTGCTGATCCATATATACAGTAAAAAAAGTAGTTTAAATAACATAAATGAAGATTTCACAACAATTTTTTCCACCTGATTCTGGCATCGGAAACTCCAAACAATCAAATTAAAGACAACTCATCTAGTTTCGAGCTGTCTTTAGTGTGAATTTTTGGAAGCTTTTAGGGTTGATTATTCTGGACTAATTTCTCTTAAATTTGGCTCAAATTCATTGAAATCACAAGTTTGATGGGTAACCCCTAAACAATAGAAGTGCCCTAGGGGTTTCTCAATGTTAAACACACATGGACAGCAAGAGAGATATGAAAGATAAAACATGCAATACAATTTTTATTGACCAATGATATACATTTATAGTACATTATGTGACCGTTGGGATTCACATCCCAAGGTCTCTTGGACTACTTATTCTATTCAGTTTCCACACTAACCCATTTAGGATTAGGTGTCCAATATTCCTCCCCTTAATCCGAAGGGTTATGTATGGGTCCAAGAAGAGAGCTATAATACAAAATCTGCAAAAATGCATGGCAGCACTAGGTTGAATGTGCTCTCTGAAATGTTGGTATAAAGGGCAGTGGTTTAAGGATGGCCACCAACAGTGGAACGCTTAGTGGAGTTCTTGGAACTCTTCCAAAATTGGCAAGAAGCTGGAGTCTTCTGCTAGAGGAAGTGATCCTATTGTTTTGAAGAGGGAAACGTTCAACAAATAAAGGGAGGTCTCACCCCACATGAAAGGGAAAACTTCAACCTGAAAAGGGAAGTCTCAACTCTGGAATGCTTAATGCAATTCCTGAAACTCTTCCAAAACTGGCGAGAAGCTCGAGTCTTTTGCTAGAGGAAGTGTTCTCAATTTTGTTCCTGGAACTCTTCCAAAACTGGCTTGAAGCCGAAGTCTTCTGCTAGAGGAAGTGTCCTAGATTGCCAACTAAAGGCATGTTCGCGGGCATCTTTTTCTTTGGCTAAAACTCTGAAACTGGTGTGGCAGATTGTGGCTCAGGCTTGCTTGATGTGATTTTGAAGCTTGTAGATGACCATCATTTCCTCCCTTGTCATATACAAGGTGAGATGATGGAGAAAACTCAACTGCAAGACTGTTCAACAATTTGGAACAAGTTCTGACATGTGATTGGAATATCTTCTTGGCTGTTGATGCCCATTGCCAAGAAGCGATCCATCCAAGATGAATCTTTTTTCTTGCAGGACGTTTGCTTATGAAGCATCTATGTGAAGAATGGCTAGTTTTATGACAATGCTTACATGGATAAAGATCAAAACAGTGATCTTTTAGATGGCCAACTCGATCACAGTGTTGGAATTTCACGATCTGTTGTTGTTGCTGTGGAAGAGGAGCAGAGTCTGGAACACCTGGAGGTGAACTGCCATGAGGAGCAGGTGAACTGTCATGAATAAATCCAGCACTCTGAAACTGAATGAGCTTTGAGTAGTCTGGAATATGAAAGGACAAGTCCTTGTCATATCCAAGACCAGTTCTGTGCTTGTTGTGGAAAAGATGTTCCCAAGGTCTGATGATGGGCTTGGGAAGTGCAGACTGAGTTTCTGCATCTGCATGTACAACTGTTGCTTTATTCGGTATTAAATCTGAACCAACTGTAACATTATTGTCTCACTGTTTATGGGAGTCTGTTTCAATTTTCTGAACAGAAGCAGGTTCAGAATGATGACTCCACTGTTGTAATTCTTCTCGCTGGAATTGAGATTCAAGGTGTAAAAAATCAATCTTTTCATGTAAATCTTGTAAACAACTATGAATATCGGTGATAAAATCTTTGCTGATTTTGAATGTATTATCTATAGTAGAGAGTATTAGATTGTCCAGTAACTCTAATATTTCATCAATTGGAACCATTTTTCTTCAGCAAATTTTTACTCCCTTTTGTGAAATGACTTTGTTGTCCAACAAATATCTTGGCCCAAATATGCTCTTGTAGAGCTTTCAAAACCTTTAAAAGAATTCCAGCTCTCCTCTGCGAGGATCTCAAAACAATATCACTAAAGAAAATAAA
The DNA here is from genome assembly GCA_000404065.3 of Pinus taeda. Lineage (NCBI taxonomy): Eukaryota > Viridiplantae > Streptophyta > Pinopsida > Pinales > Pinaceae > Pinus > Pinus taeda. The sequence goes on from APFE031257377.1 coordinate 26,319, forward strand.
GACTCCAAACAATATCGCTATCAATTACTATTGTTACTCAACACTCTAATTGTTTGAGACGCATGGAAAGTCGATAAGCATAAAATGATTCGCCTAAGGAAATGGTTATTGAAAATGCAATACCCTTGACTGAGCTCCAAAAGCCGAACTTTGACCCCCAAAACAAAAGATGGATTGCTTCCAAATGTTGTGCTGCTCCCAAATGTTGGAGTAGATGCAGCACCAAGTGCTATAGTCGATTGACCAAAAGTTGTAGTGCTCCCAAAACCAAAGGAAGGAGTAGTGGAGGTAATTCTGTCACTTTGATGCAACCTCGAAGATCTAAGTACTCCAGAGTGGTAATGTTTCCTAGGGTTTTGTGGAAGATGCTCAAGTTGCGCCTCCCCGAGCAGAGCACAGTGAATGAATCTCAGCTGATCTTCATAATAATCTACTGAATCAATGACTTAATTTCTTGCTACTGTTAGAGGTACGCTTGGACAGGTTCCTAATTCAAAGCTTCTTCTTGGAGGAAGATCTAGAGATTATAAATCGGCTTCACATATAGGATCGAGACCTGTGGGCTGATCTCGGCTTCCATTTTTTAGAACAGAATGGGTTAAAGGCCGGTGTTGTAATCCGGGTTTCAGGTTTTGATACTAGGCCCTAGTAGACACCATTAGACGATTTTATGTTCGTTCGGACATTCGTACTCGTTTGAACGCCCGTCGATTCGTCTGAAATGGCTGAGAATGTACCAGACGAAGCTTTCAGCAGCGGTGAAGTCAATGGCAGTGATGGGGAAACCCCAACCTTAAATCAAGAGAAGAAGCATGCATCAATGCTCAAACACCTCGCAGATATGAATAATGCCCATCTTCAGCAATCCCAATCACGTAAAATCGAAACCCTCTCTGCCCCTGTATTTGAATCGGTTGATTCTTTTCTCAAAGGTTTCTCTGATATCAAATAGAAAATCCATAAACGGATAGATGAATTTCACGAAGAAACAAGCTCTCAAGAAAAAACCCTTCTGAAATCGTGTTTAGAAACCTTAGCTTTAGATATCATTGGCCTTGAAAATATGGTTGCTGTGAATTCATATTTCTTGCCCTCATATGAAGTACGAAGTGCACAGAATGCCACTGTAGAGCTGAAGGAGCAGTTGGATAATTTGAATTCTCAGCTTCTACCGAAAAAGAAATTTACTTTCAAAAACAAGGTCACTAAAAAGAACCCTGAAGCCATTCAAAAGCCTGAAAGTGCAGTAAGAAAAGTGAACGATAATAATGTTGTCACTCTCCGAAAAGACAACTATTGTGCTCCTGGTTTCCGAAACAGGGAAGGAATGGTTCTGGTTAATGATCTGGATGCTCTAAAGATGGGGATTTTGCACTATCAGACTCGGTGAATTGTAAAATTTATCTCCGGGGTTGGTTGAGGGCACTGTTTATTCATAGAGTGAATGACTGCCAGGTGTTTGTATGGCCCATTATGGGTTTTGTACTTATAGAATCAGCGGAGAATTGCATGTTCATTCTTGCATCTCATCAGATTAGGATCCACCAGACTACAAATACAGACATTTATCTTAGGGTTCGTCGCAGATCGATAGTTGAGTATACCAACAGAGTCAGGTTTGCTCCTTATGCAATTTTTTTACCGAGGGAACAAGGAGGGGTTGCAACAGTCAGATCTTAAGGATGAAACTAGAATGTGGTCTAATGTTGATGACTTTCGATGGTTGCGAGCCGTGTCATCACCCAACTGGAGTGTTCTTCCAAAGGATGATCGGTTGCCTCTCGTAGACATTTCTGATTTGAAGGCAAAGGAGAGCATTTATGGACAGAGAGCGCAGGTAATGGCAGAGAATGAGAGCGCAGGTACAGAGAGCAGATTATGTTAGGACAGAGGCAGCGCTGGTGCACCAAAGGGCATTATGTCACGACAGAGGCAGTTCTGGCAGTGTCAGGCAGAGGAACGTTTCATCGTTGAAGTGAATATGGGAGACAGAGTGCAGGTATTTATAAAAGAATATGTTAGAAATAAATTGCACAGAAAGGCCATAAACAAATGGCTCAAATTAATTATGCAGGGCAGGAATACGCCTGCTGTGATATCATGTTAAACACACATGGAGAGCAAGAGAGATATGAAAGATAAAACATGCAATACAATTTTTATTGACAAATGATATACATTTATAGTACATTATGTGACGGTTGGGATTCACATCCCAAGGTCTCTTGGACTACTTAGTCTATTCAGCTTCCACACTAACCCATCTAGGATTAGGTGTCCAACACTTAGTGATCTGAATCCATATATATAGTAAAAAAACTAGTTGAAATAACACAAATCAAGATTTCACCATAATTGTTTCGACCTAAAACTCCAAAAATTCGCACTAAAGAAAACTCTTTTAGTTTCGAGTTGTCTTTAGTGTGACTTTTTGGAAGCTTTTTCAGTGGATTATTTCGGTCTAATCTCTCTAAAATTCGGCATGAATTCATTCAAATCACAAGGTTGATGGGTAACCAACATGAACGAAGGTTTTTGTGAGTAAAGTTATTTAGAGATCTACTTGAATGGAGGCTTTTGTGTGTAGAGTTATTCAGAGATTTGCTATTACATAAATTTTTAAATTACTAAAACATTTTGGAACTAGCTAGTATGGTTCATCTAATTGTGGTAAAAGTAAACCACATTAACTTGTTCTAAATTTCTAGACAATTTAAAAAAATATGTGATAGATCTGCAAAACAAATTTTTAAACCTCTATATTCTATAAGATGAAATACATGGTTTTAGCATCATGCCACAGCTCAAGTTCAAAATTCCAACTCAAATTTTATAGTCATTAAAATATATTCAAGGTGAAGAAAACACAAAATCGTTCCTTCATATCAGTTTTTGTTTAGATTAACAAAGGCATGCCAAAACAAATGTAGCGGGGAAATAAAATAACTCACATTTTTCCTAGAGACGCTATAAACTACTCCTCCCATCCTCTCCTAATATTCCATGATAGTTACTAATGTTATACTTTCAATAACTTCGAAAGGCAACTTTGAACAAGAAAACCAAAAACCATTAATCACTTATAATTCGCTCCATATCGGGATTTTACTCATACTCCAGAACTAGGGAGACTCTTAGAAATTTGAATTAATGCAAGAAATGTACAAAATTTTGAGGAAAACAAGTGCGAAAACACAATAGATTGAAGGCAACAGAGTTGCGAGCCGACGGTGCCAAGTTTTGGTGAACAAGAATTTAAAGAATCGCACTTACTTTTCTTCTCTTTTCTTGAGATCAGATAGGCATTAATCATCATCATCATCATATATAATTTATTATATATTAAATATTATAATTTATTCTATCATTCATTTATTTATTATTTTTATTAATTTATTTTGTTTATTGTTTAAAATAATGTTTTTTTAACCTTATTTGATCTTCCCTTTTATTAAAATAATAATACCAATAATTTTAATTTTAATTTAATTCATTATTTACTACTATTTTTTAATTTGATAATTTTTTAATCAAAACTAGTTGTTATATTCTAACGAGTTGTCTATAATGCGACTTTTTGGAGATTTCGGTGACGGAATCCGGCGGAAGAAATGAGGTTAAATCTTGATTTT
>APFE031257383.1:0-42406 GCA_000404065.3 Pinus taeda
AGGGACTGTTCTAGGTCACTCAATATCCCAGGAAGGACTACAAGTTGACCCAAATAAAATTGTTATCATAAAGAGGGCCCCTACTCCTCAGAAGCAGAGGGATGTCAGAAGTTTCTTGGGCTTAGCTAGATACTATAGGAGATTCATAAAGGATTTCATTAAAGTATCCTCACCATTGTTTGGAATACTAGAAAAGGACTCTACCTTTTGTTGGTCAAAAAGCTGCCAAGAGGCCCTAGAAACCTTAAAGGACAAGTTGACTACTGCACCCATACTCCGAGGCCCAAATTGGGCTCTTCCTTTCCAAATCCATGTTGATGCCTCTGAAAAATCTATGTTAGAAACCCTACGCCAGATAGATGACAAGATGCCTTATGTCATTTACTTCATTAACATAAATTTGTCCAAGGCTGAATTGAACTATATTGTAACTGAAAAAGAGCTACTAGTTGTTGTCCATTCCCTAAACACATTTAGTTACATCACTGGTTACCAAACCTTTGTACATACTGACCATGCTACTATTAAGTATTTGATGAACAAGCCTAATGTGAATTCTAGAATTATTAGATGGTTGCTTTTATTACAACAATTTGATCTAGCTATCATTGATAAGCCTGGTAGAGAAAATGTAGTTGCATATTTTTTGTCTAGACTTGATTTTCCTACATGTGAAGAAGGAATGGTTGATGATCAGCTGTCAGATGAGCATTTATTTGTTATTTCCACTCTTTGTCTGTGGTTTGCTAACATAGCCAACTACCTAGTGGCTACACAGTTCCCTCCAAATTCGTCCTCCAAGGAAAAAAGCAAAATTGTAAGAAAGAGCACCCCATTCACTGGGATTGGGGGCAATCTCTTCAAGCTAGGCCCAGATCAAATTTTGAGGAGATGTGTTAGGGAGGAGGAAGTATTTCACATCCTTCTGGCTTGTCATGATGGGCCTTGTGGAGGTCACTTTGCAGCGAAGAGGACAAACTTCAAGGTACTGCAAGTTAGCTACTACTGGACCACTCTCCACCAAGATGCAAGAAGATACACCAATCGATGTGATCAGTGCAAAAGAATGAGGAAAACTACTCCCAAGGATGAAATGCCTTTGCAACCTCAGGTGATTCTTGAGCCATTTGACTAGTAGGCCATAGATTTCATTGGGCCCATTGATCCACCATCAGGGCATAAAAAGTACATAATTTTATCTACTAATTATTTGAAAAAGTGGGCTGAGACCAAGGATGTCAAGGTAGCGATAGAAGAGAAAGTGGTTGATTTCTTAAGGGAGAATATATTCTATAAGTTTGGGTATCCTAGAGAACTAGTCACTAATCAGGTAGCTCAATTCACATCACACCTGATTGAGAATTTGTTGAGACAACATAAGATCAAACACAGGAAGTCAACTACTTATCATCCTCAGGCCAATGGACAAGAGGTTACTAACAAAGCATTGGAAGGCATCCTCACCAAGGTTGTGAGAAACAATAGGAAAAATTGGGTTGACATACTAGTGGAGGTCATTTGGGCCTATGATAAAACCTGGAAGACAACCACTGGCTTCACCCCTTATGACTTGGTCTATGGAAAGAAGGCTCTACTTTCCTTTGAGTTTGAGTACAAAACTTTGAGAATGGAAGCACAGTTGGATTTGGATGTTACAAAGGCACAACAGGAGAGGTTTCTCCAGCTCAATGATTTGGATGAATTAAGAATGTAGGCCCTCCTACATACTGAATTTGTTCAAGTACATAGAAAGTTTTGTCATGAAAAAAACACCAAGGACACGGTTTTTCAAGAAGAAGATTGTGCTCTGCTATATGACTCCGGGTTCAAGGACTTCAAAGGCAAATTTATGATCAGGTGGTTGGTCTCATATCTAATAGAAAGGTGCCATGAAAATGGGGTTGTTCAAATCAGGACCATTGATGAAGAAGGTATCCCCTTGCTTATCAATGGATACAGATTGAAAGCTTATAAAAGACCTCTTTCAAGGGAGGAGTTCATAGATACCATCAGTAAGGAAGTGAATGTGCTTGGAAGTGTCTCAGCTTCCAGATCACCAAATTCTTGAAGACTGTTTTTATTTTTGAAAATAAAAAAGAAAAAAAACAATAAGGGACCTTGGTGAAAACCTCTATGAGGCACCTGAGTCCAACTTTTGGGCTGAAAACCTCCCTGAGGCAGCCGAGGAGTGAAAAAACAAAAATAAAAAAATCCTTGGGTTAAAACCTCCCTTGAGGCGCCTAGGGATGGCAAATAGCCTGAAAATCTCCTTTGAGGCAACATGCGTGCCTTTCAAAAAAAAAGAGAAAAAGAGAAAAAGAAAAACAAAGTGCCATGGCAGGGACCTCAAACCCGCCCATTAATAAAATTCTGTGATTTTTGCAAGTTCTTTTAAAGACAACAAAGGACTCAGAGTTCAAGGGGCAACAAGCCAAGCATCACACAAATTCTTCCAGCATTCACTTCACATCTTCCATTTCTACCATGTCTCCATCATCCATCCTCACTTCCAGGCATCAAAAACCAATTTTTGTGCATCTTTGTAGCTTCTACAAGGTTTCTTGTAGTTACTACAGGAAGATCATGTAGTGCTACAGAATGTCCTGAAACACTACAAGAAAGGAGTCATGATTGAAAAATGATTATTCAAGGCTGTTCTAGGCTAAAAAATAGGACCCTACACCTCACCATTTCTCACCCAACACCAGCGCATGACCATACCCACCTCTGTGTCCATTGAAAAATAAATAAAATGAAAAAATACAAAAAAAAATGTCCAAGGGACATGCCATCATTGGCCTCACTCACATATCATTCAATATACTTAATTACCATCTCTCCACTCCTACATCACCACCCATCCCCCCTCTAAATGAAAAAAATAATAATGAAGAAAATGCAGCTACAAGATTTCTTGTAGTGGCTACAGGATCCCCCGTAGCAGCTTGTGTTATGACAACAACAAATTATATCCGCATTCTCATTCACCACCCATGCAAATAGAGAGCTCCAACATCCCTGGAGGCATTGTGACTCTTATGTAGAGCTCAGCAGCAGCAATAAAGACCAAGCACCTGCACACCACAACAAAGCAAACAACTACATCAGCAAGAAGAAATCAACAGAAAGATGACCAAGGGAGAGCACTTACTTGAACAACAAAATGCACAACAAAGTCTCCCTCCAGCATGCATCAACCAAGCAGAGGAAGGCACAGATATGGCACCTCATCCAAACACTTCCCCAAGTACGATATGATAAAAGTGTAGGAATATGAAAAAGTTTGTTTTTATAAGCTGGAGGTGGCCAGTTCACTTGGCCACCCTCAGCTCGAAGACAAAAATTAAACTCCTAGTCAGCATGCCACGTTGCAATGTCACATCAAGAAGCATAAGTTGAAAACATGGTCGAGTTAAGTTGTGTGAGAGTGGGTGATAATTACGAGAGGAGGTTGCATGATAACCAACGGTGGGCCAACGGTCTCAATGAGGAAATCTCGTACACTGTCGGCCAACACAATGCTCCAAGGAATCAACAATAAATGGCAAAAATTCCAAACTTTCATGCACCCGTCGTTCATTTCGATATTAGGGAGACCGAGACCACCTTGGAGAGCCATCGAGGAAGAAAACATGTTTTCGCCACCCCACAGGAAACAAAACTACAAGAATAACGACAGGAAACACAGAGAGCTGCAAGAAGCATTGGAAATTCACAAAGAACGTTGCAAGGGGGTGCCTAGGGTCCAGTTGTTCGGCAATTCTCCTATCCAGAGCATCACAGTGAAAGGTAGGTGGCCCATATCTCCTGTGTTTTGACTTGATAGCTAGGAAAGGGAAAAGAGAAACAAATATTATTTTTCTAGTAATTACAGTGGACCTGGGGTTTAGACAAGATTTTGTGGAGTTAAAGAAAATTGTGTGGGGATAGAAAGAAAAATTGCAGTCATCCTCCAAAAAAAAATTCTAAACCATCAATCACCGTGAAACACTAAATCTAGCCCACCAAACTCCCTATTTTCAGTGTTTTAAGAACCGGCCGGTATGAACCGGTAACTGGTCAAACGGCTGGTTAGCTAGCCCACCAGGTCACACCAACAGAAAAACCCGGTTTGACCCTTCATTTCGCCCAAAAAAGGGAAAAATCGGTCCTAAATGGTCGGTTTAGGACGAAACCGCCCGGTTAGCTGCCAAGGCCACTGAGGACCCACACAACACAACTTTCCAAGTTTGTAGGGTGTTTTGGAGGGAAAATAAGGGTTTTTTCACTCCAAAAACACCCTCTCCAATCCCTTAAAAGGATATCAACCCCCTCATTTTCCTCACACATCTCATTTGGAATTTTGTGCGTTTGATTGGGAGCTTGGAGAGTGTTGAGTTTTTGTTGGAGTAGTGGAACAACAGAGAGTTTGAGCCAAGTAGTAGTCATCATGCCTCCAAAAGCCAAGGATACTAGCATGGGGTCATTGTGATATGATTGATGGCAAAATAATCTGCAAATATTGCCAAAAATATATTGGAGGGGGTATTAACAAGTTCAAGCAACACTTGACTGGGATAGGATGCCATGTAAAGCCACATGAAGCACCAAATGACTCAATAGGGCATATTAGGGAAAAATACCTTCAGAAGTGTGAGACTCAAGTTACTAAACCAATAGAGAAGTTTGTGACTCAAGCAATTACAAAGTTTGGGAGTCGAGACTCAACCAACTGAGTTTGATCATGATGACTCTTGAAAAGTTTCAAGTGATAATGTTGATCACTATTATCATATATGTAGACTTGTTGTAGGCCAGTGGCCCCATAGTTTTTAGGCTTTGTTTTTTCACTCTAGAGGCCATTTAGACCCTCATTGCTTATGTATTTTGTCGATGATATTTATTGCACTTGGTGCCATTTTGATATATTCACCTTTACATGAGCAATATTTGCATATTTTGTCTCTATAAGCTTGGAAACATGGTTTTAAATCTTAAAAATAGTTTTGTTTCATTGAAACTTAATTATTTAATGTACTTTTTAAAACCAGTTTGTTTAGACCTGACCAGTCCCGGTTCGACCGGTTCAGGTTCGAACAGTTCCGGTTCGAAACCCGATTCATTAGGTGCATTGGTCCAGTCACGAGTTCCGGTTTTTAAAAAATTACAGTCAGCTCACCAGAGAAGAAAAATGACAGGAGGATTCAACAAAAGGGAACCCGCAGACACATCCAAGATACACCTCCATCCCCCTATGGTAGAAATATTTAGAAGACATCACTGGTTGGGATTCTTTGAGCTGGTCAGAGGGTCACTCAACCCTTGGGCTAGAACCAATGCTACTATTGTGGCAAGAGGGCTGTCAATTACAATTAATCCTGAGGTAATTAGCAGAATCACTACACTTCCTCAAGGGGCGAAATAGAGAAAGGAGAATAAGGCTAGCAACAATTTTTCTAAGAAAAAAAATTCTTAAAAGATAGAGAGACAATTGAGGACAAAAATGGGATCAGAAGGGAGATCCTTCTCTATCCTTGGAATGAAGTGAGCTATCACATTCTCAAATATATTTCTTGTGAAGGGAGGCCCAGTATAGTCTATGGCTACCAATTTAGACTCCTCTATGAGTTGAGATTTAGAGAGGAGTTACCCATTGACAGAAGACTTAGTGTACCCTAATTCTTGTTGCTATCAATAATAGACATGAACCTAAAGGTACAAGAGGGGAAACATCAACAATTGACACATCATGGACTCATTAAGCTAATACTAGAGGATGCCTTGAGCTAGTTAAGAATCCCTATTCTATGGTCCACATTTAGAGACTTGGACATAGAGGCTGTAATTAACATCCAAGCCCTTGAATATGATAGGGATCCAACCTCTAGTGGTGAAGAGGAGGCAAAAGAAGAAGAACTAGAAGAAGAAGAAGAAGAATAAGTGACTACAGGAAACCCTGTAGCGGCTTGTTTTGAGAAGAAATGTTGATTTGAGTATAGGGTAGGCCATCCACTTGACTTCCATGCCCCTCAGTGCCATTTTCGACCAGATTTTCCATGCCTCAAGGTATTCGTGAAGAATACAGAGGCGTCCAAGATTGTTTAGGGCCTAGTGATCCCTTGACCAGTTTCGCAGGACTGCGGTAAAGCCTGGTAGTGTATGTTTCTTTGTTTGAGCCTAGGAATCCCTTGACCAGTAAAGGAGGTATCGATGAGGCTCATCAATAAGTAAATTATATGGGTCTTAATGCCACTCTCCAGCTTATTAAAATCAAATTTTCTCAAATTTATTTACATATTTTCTTATATTTTTCTTAGTGAGAAGGGTAAAGGTGAGATGTTATTGCATGTAGCCTAATATGTATTAAATGTGGGAATTGGAGCAGTTTTGGGCTAAGTTAAGTGCAAGAACTCGAAGTGGGAAAGAAAGAGGAATTTTAGGAGATTTGGTCTCCCTCCTTAACTCCTCAATCATTCGAAGATTCCTCCACCAGATCTCATCAACTCAGAGTTACAAGCAACGAAGATAACCAAGTTCATTGGCAACCAAGGCAATGACAGTGAAGATTAGTCATTCTTGAGTTTGGGAGCCAAGTCTCACTCATTGTTAAGAAGTTGTTGGTAGCTTCAGTTTGTATAAATAAGAAGGTCAAGGGCCTCATTAGGATTGGACTTTTTTATGTAGCCGAGAGGCAATTTGGAGGTAAGGCATTGTGACTGTTACTCTTATGTTATTTTTGACATTTTGATGATAATGAAAAGGTTTACCTTGATCCAACACTGAGTTGACTCAGAGGGCTGAAGCTCTTGATTTAGGGCCCAACCCTAGCAACATAAGTTCCTCTTTTTGTACATGTATTCTTAGGTTAAAATCATAATTAGTTGTTGAAGTTATTCCTGCTTTGTTTAATTTACAAGTATTTGAATGATTGTTTAGTTTTTCTACCATTAGTTGAAGAAGTAGATCACTGATACAGTAGTGAAAGAGAATGCTTCAGAGAATCTTGTGACATTAGCCTCTTCCTCATGTCCCTCATGGGATCATGGTTTGAGGGCCCCACTCTCACAGCCCCAAAAACAGATTTGTCTTTTGATCATTGCATAGCTTAGGGTTCCTTGTTGAAAGGATCATTGTTTATAATTTCTTGAAAGCACCTACAGTTGTCATTTTTTTCTTGAGTTTGTTGTAGTTTAGGAAGGCATTTCATTCCATAGATATAGTCATTAGCCATCAATAAATCAATTTTCTAAAAAAACACTCATCTTTTCCATATTTATATGAAATTATGCATAAATGAAGAGAAGAACAGGTTTTGTTGTAGAATTTGTTGATCTACAGGGAGGAACTCATTCCACTAGTGTCATCTAAGACTTCCCCACCTACTACTAAGGCCTACCAACCCCTAATTCAAATTTTTGTTTTAAAGCCACCATGGGCCACCACCTTGAGCAAATCCAACCATCTTGAAGTGTTGGGCTGAGCCTTGGGAACTATTCACCTTCCCTACACCTTATTCCACCATCATACATCTTCCCAACACTCCATTTCACCTTCCCTACCTTCCTATAGCCTTTAGCTAGTTTCCTGTAGAAAATTGGGACATCTTGTAGTAAACCAAGACATCATGTAGTAACTACAGGAAACCCTGTAGCAACTTGTTTTAGCCTGTTTTGAGCAAAAATGTTGATCTAAGCCTAGGGTAGGCCCTCCACTTGTCTTCCATGCCCCTCAATGCCATTTTCAACCAACATTTACATGACTTTATCCCCTGCAAAAGATCAGATTGTTTAGCTTAGCATTTACATTTCTAAATTGAAAATCAAAAGACTCTTTTTCTACAATTTTAACATAAGATAGCTAGTGCATGCATACATCAGTCATAGCAGTGTTAGGATAATTTCCATGCCTACTTAGTCCAGATAGCTAGATGATAGAATGTAAGGTTAGATTATTTCTCTTCTTCAAGTAATGTGTGTCAATTCTTAGCTAGATTATTTCTTGTCATTTCATAAGCACTTTCCATTCAACACTTTCATTTTCCTAAAATAGGTAAGCATTTACTTTATGAATTAAAGATAGCTTTACATTCATTGTCAGTAGTCAAACTCCTAGTCAATAGAAGACTGGTTTGAAAAACCTTAGTGGTCTATCGCCCCAGTTGAAAAGTGACGAGTAGATTGTTGCATCTACTGTGCATATAACACTATCAACTCCAAGTTTGTACGAACCCCAGTTGATAAATTAAAGCTGGTAGCCCTACGAGTTTCAACATCCTTAATGCAATACTAGGGCTCATCAGAGATTACGGTAAAGCCTGGTTGTGTAGATGATTGTATCGAGCCTAGGTGTCCCTTGAACGATTTTGGCGGGATTGCATTAAAACATGAAGAAGCCCTGGTTGTTTTGTTGTGAGTCCCACATTCATGCTTGGAATATGGCATGGGGGAGATTGACTGAAAGAAATATTTGGTTCAACCCAATCTATGGTCGAGTGGTACATGGAAGTCCCTAACTTGGTTGGACTTGCATATGTTAATAAAAGCTATTTTCCTCTTGTATTTCATGAGTAAATGTACTTGTTATGATGTGGTTTTTATGGTTGTTCTATGAGTGTTATTATTCTTGTTATATGTTGGTTATAAGCATGGTTTCATAACAAATTCGAGTTATGGATCTTAACATGTTTTGATTGGTAAATGAATGGTTATTGAATGTGTGACCTAATAGATGTTATTGCAACTATCATGAGAGGGAATTAGACCTTCTTGATGATTCTCAAATAAGTCTCAGATCTCTGTATTAGAATATGCATTTATGACATGTAAATTTCATGTTCATTATGTGTTTGATCGAATAAATGTCATGATTAGGCCGGGCTAGGCCAAGTCCTTGATCAAGTTTTGTGTTAAAGTCTTTGTCTTTATGTCATGTATCATTTTGGAAAGTTCTATCAAGTTTTGGGCAAGATCTAGATTCTAGCCCTAAAAAAGTGGCTCAAATTTTGAGGTCACGTGCTCAAAACTGGGAACTCTAAATTGCAGTCACTGGGAGACAGGGTTATCAAAGCGACTATAGGGTTACAGTCACTAGATTTCCTTTTCATGGGAGCGACTGGGGCTCCATATCACTAAAAAAAAAGGTTAAATAAAGTTTTGGGCACCTAGAGTGGTTGTTTAGCTCTCGGGTTTCCTATAGCACCTGAGGGAAGTCAGTGAAGCTTTGGTTTGTCGATTCCACTTCCTTAAATGTACTTAGGAGGTTGAGACATGTCATAGTAGCCCTCAATTCATGTTTACCCCGGCAGACCAGTGAAAGTGGGTAAATGTGGGAGGGGTCATTTCAATATTGTCATTAGTATGGTTTACCTTGCAGAAAGTAGAAGGGTAAATGTTGATCTTTGTATGCCACTTTATAATATAGTATAAGGTAATTAATTTAAAATTTTAAACTTAAAATTAAAAGATTCCTTTCGTGCTGAACCATGAGTTAATACCTATTCTTTTTAAAATAAAAATTAGATATTTTCTAAATAAAAAAATAATGTAACGTATAATAAAAAATAAAAATGAAGACATATTTAGTTATTTTTAATTAAAAATATTATAAAACATCAAGAATATCACTCTCATTGTTCTACTCGGTTCTTTATGTTACAACCCAATATGAAGGATATGTGTTAAAAGTATTTTAATGGTGTCTACTCAATCTTTTTAATAAGACATTCAGGAGATAATTAAGCTTGTTAAAGCATGTTGTTATTTTCTTGGCTTTATGGAAAGCATGTGACAATGTGAAGCGAAATTCTTTTTTTTTCACATATTTCAAATGATTTTTGTTTCAAAAACCAAATTTTGAAGAGATTCAAATAGCCACCTAGATGCACTGTAAGCGGTGTTTAAGGGCAGAAGTGTCAATCAATTTAGAAGTGTCAATCTTCTTTTTTTTCTGAGGAAGGGACAAATATAGATTTTCTACTCTGCCTTCCAAGAATTGATTTCCAGGTTCAAATTTCTTTATTTTAGGTTTTGTTTGTTAGAAAAATTGAGAGACAACAGAGAGAGCGATTAAACACACAACTAATCACACTTTCATATCTTTATTGATCACAACAATTACAAATATACATGACATAAATCAATAACTTCGACAAATATATATCACACCTACAACACATACATAGGAAACAACAACATCTAGACTGACTCCTCGTGACTCATAATGACAACTACACAGCATGGAAGCATTACTTCCAACACTCTCCCTTAATGCTTACATGGAAAACATTGAAATACATATTACAATAATAATATTAATCTTTGTCTGACTAGTCTTCATCAACACTTACACCCACTCTAAGATCTCACAAACACCGTTCTTTCTTCACTACCACATCTTCGAGTTGTCACTTGATCCATTTAAGACATAACCGCTTCAAACCAACTTTGATGTACTTTGCATAATTGACTCTTCTCAACCTCCCGGAGCATGACGCGTCAATATTGATACTAAACCATCCTATGGAATACCTCCATCTGTTGAACACATGGTTTTCCGATGTATTCCCCAGTTATCTGAGAAGGCAGTCTGGGTACCAAATGTATTCAGAAGTCAATTATACAAGGTAACTTCTTAAACACATAATCAAATTAACCTATAAGTTGATGTTCCTAGCTCCACACGATGCCACCAACTTATAACAAATTGTACATAATCAAATTAGTGATATGTTCTTGTGTCACTATATACATCAAGAACCACCAATTTGAAAATATTTTATAATTGGTTCTTCATTTTATTTTTCACATTACACTTAGACAATAACACACTATAATATAATTAAACTACAACACACACCACATAATGAGACTACATATAGATGCATCAATCTTAGAAGAGTTTGATAGGCATAGAAGTGTATTCTTCCTCACTCTCAAGTTCTGCAGAATTTTCAAACATAGAATCTAATATATCTTCTGTGTTAGCTAAAATTGCTAGCTCTTTCAGTTTTCCTTTCAGAAGATCTTTGGCATAGTTTTTTCAATTCAGCGTTGTATGTCCTTATCTTCGACAATAGAAACATTCAATTGGGATCATATTTTTCTTCTTCCCTTTTGAAAAGAGTGCAATTTTAGTTTGTAAATTGCCTTCAATGTCTCTTGTTTTCATTCTCTTTTCTTCTGTTAAAAGTGTTGATGTCATCTCATCTAGAGATTTAAAAGATAATTGGCTTAAAGTAAAAATGATACTAACATTATTTGAGGATAATTTATTCAACAATATAGCCCTTGCATCTTCGTCTTCTACTTTAGAGCCAATTTCTGCCAACTTCCTTATGAGAGATTTTAGTTCATTTATATGAGAAGCCAAAGATGTGTCATCATGGTCTTCCGCTGTATTCCCCAGTTATCTAGGAAGGCAATCTAAGTACTGAATGTATTCAGAAGTCAATTATACAAGGTGACCTCTTAAACACATAATCAAATTACCCTGTAAGTTGATGTTCCTGGCTCCACACAACGCCACTAGCATACAAAAAAATTGTACAAAATCAAATTAGTGATATGTTCTTGTGTCACTATATGCATCAAGAACCACCAATTTGAAAATGTTTTAATATGTTCTATAATTGGTTCTTCATTTTTATTTTCACATTACACTTGGACAATAACACACTATAATATAGTAAAATTACAACACACACCACATAATGAGACTACATATAGATGCATAAATCTTAGAAGAGTTTAATAGGCTTAGAAGTGTATTCTTCCTCACTCTCAGGTTGCAGAATTTTTAGACATAGAATTTGATATATCTTTTGTGTTAGCTAAAATTGTTGGCTCTTTCAGTGTTCCTTTCAGAAGATCTTTGGCATAGATTTTGCAAATCAACGTTGTATGTCCTTATCTTCGACAATAGAAACATTCAACTGAACTCCTATTTTTCTTCTCCCCTTTTGAAAAGAGTGCAATTTCAGTTTGTAAATTGCCTTAAATGTCTCTTGCTTTCATTCTCTTTTTTTTTTCTGCTAAAAGTGTTGATGCCATCTCATTCAGAGATTTAAAAGATAATTGGCTTAAAGTAAAAATGATACTAACATAATTTGAAGATAAGTTATTCAACAATATAGCCCTTGCATCTTCGTTATCTACTTTAGAGCCAATTTCTTCCAACTACCTTGTGAGAGATTTTAGCTCATTTATATGAGTAGCCAAAAATGCATCATCATGCATTTTCAATTTGAATAGTTGTAATATTAAGGTGAACTTTGCATTCACAACTTTCTCTCCAAATATTTTAATTAATTCTTCCCATATTTTTGCAAAAGATTTCTCTAAATCTATTAAATGAAGTTAAGAATCTGAAAGAATGACCAATAATAGATTTTGCTTTTTCTTGGAAGATCCATAAGTGCCATTAACAAGCTCCCATAAATTCTTACTCATCATTTGCAACTGAATTTTAACCTTCCACATATGGAAGTTATGCCCATTAAAATTTTCCAATGGCAAATATAGCATCTTTCACCAGAATCTTAATTTTAAAAAATATTGCCTTGGATTGGAGCTTCTTTGAACTTTTTAATTTATTTTTACTCCAGAAGATTCGATCTCACACGTAGATCCAAGAGATGGGCTGATCGTTCACATTTCCCACACAACATCTTCACAAATATTTCAGGTTAATTACTCAATTCTTTCCAGAAGAGGAGGTTTTCTGACATGGTCTTGAAAATTGATATCCAGTCGCCGGAACAGTTGACCCAATCACATCTCGTGCAGGTGCAAACGTTGTTTCTTATGCCTCCAAAAATAGCGACGCTCGGGACGCTCCTCAGCTTTCCACAATAGCCAGATCTCAGATCCAGATCAACGGTCTCATGCTCCATGATCACGCTCTTATGTTGCAGATCTTGACGCCATTCTATGGTACAATGAATATGCGTGGACCCAGATCACGATGAAGAGAAAATTCAGACAACAGTTAGTCCTTCACAACAACAGGTGTTGAATTTCCTACACAGCAACTCGACTCTTATGCACTGTGTACCATATATCAGGAGGTCAAAACGAAAATCGAGTGAAATCGAATTCGGAGAGGCAAAATGGAAGCGATACCTTCCTCAGAAAATTTAGTGTCACACTAGCAATGGCTCCTTGATTTCATTTATTTAGACGAGAAACAAAGGTCGATTGAATTTTACTCGCAACCTATCCATCTCTTCATATTCACGGTGGTTCATCCAGCCTTTAGATGGAGAAAAAAAAACCAGAAATATATATACTCAATGGAAACTGGTGGATGTTAGACAGGCTTGGATGCATGAAATCACTATGTAACCAATTAATGGACAACAAATGAACCTTAGGATTCGTGATCCGTGACTTTGCTGATTGTGGAACCTCTGGATTTTGAATAGGGAAAATCCGCAGACAAGAAAAGTCAAGAACGTCGGGTCATTATTTCCACCGGTCGCTAAAGTCACAGATCTGAAGTCTTTTGAGACATAGATCAATCAATCAACCAATACATAGAAATGAACTTTCTCAGTGATTGGCATTCATTAAAGATTCAATAACAAGAGAATCATGCGAAAAAAAACATAGCATATCAATAAACGATGAAAAATGAAACATCAATGGGCAAACGACTTTGCACAATGAGCCTCACTAATTTATGGCTCTGATACGATGTTAGAAAAATTGAGAGAGCGATTCAACACCACCCATCACACTGTTATATGATTTTTTATTTATCACATCAGTTACTAATATATATGACAGATTTAGATTACGACTATAATTCATAATGACAATTAGTCATGACATGGAAGCATTACTTCTAACATGTTTTTCAGTTTAAAATGCAAATGAAATATTTTCGTATTGAATTGACAATAAAAATAATAACATTTTAGATAAATAATTTAACTTGAAATAGATTTCAGAATTTCAATTTTCTTTTGATACATTTTTTTTTTTTTTTACATATAATTTTTTTTTTCTGAATACATCATGCTCCTGTTAATTTAAATTTCCTTTTATTCTTAGCATTCTCTTAAGTCATTTGAATTCCACAAAAATTTTGAATCATTGGATAATGTTAGGCTTATGGTTCTCATGTAGGATCTAGAGAGCCGTAAAATATGAGGGAGATCTGTAAAAGTTAAATAAATGCCATTGGAAATGTTTATGGGGCATCTAAGGTATCTTGCTCTCCATTTTACAACATTATTTTGTGACCAAAAAAAACATAATTTGTTGTTTGTAATGGTTATTGTAAATCTTGATGGAGAATAATCAAATCTAGACTTATTCAATGGATCTAAGTTGTAAATGCATGATAATAATCAACTTAATCGACTTACCTTTAAGATCTAGATTTTCAGATTGGGATTAGTTAAGATGGATCCAACATTCTTAGCCATAAAATACTGAAGACTTGCATAATTGTTGGCTTTGGCTCTATGTTATTTATAAGAATTTGTAGATTTTGGAGGCTTTGCCACTGAGCTTATCAGTGTTCTCGGTGAGGATTGATGATAATTTCCGCAAATCCATACTCCTTTGTCTCCTCGCTTGATGGTGAAACCCTGAAATTGGTATTAGTTTTTATATCGGTGGCATGTAACGTTTTAAGCCCTGTGATAGAATTGAATACTGCCTTCTCCTTGATTATACAAAGGGCAGTTGCTGGCGAGAACCTGAAGCAGTTTGGGAACAACAAAGTTGCCGCGCCTAAGTAAAAAAGGTATGTTTTCAAGTGATTAAAGCACAAAAGTTTGTTGTTTTAATGGGTCTAGGTAGAATTTCTTAAACCTGGACAAAACCCTGTTTAATAGGAATTAAATCTCATACGTTTGTAAAAAACAGGAAATAGTATAATTTATGTATGTCTGTAACAATGCTGTTGTATATTTCCTGAAATTCCCTCGTCTATGGTTTATGTATATCTGTCTTTCCCGAGGGTGGTTTATAATCGAATGATGTAACAATGTTGGATATTTCCTGAAATTCCCTCATCTCTGGTTATTGGTTTTATTATACATTTCCCTTCTTATTCTCTCGGCCATCGGCATACTAGTATGCATTTACATGATACACTCCCTACACTCCTCTCACAGCCCGAATGCCAGCCTGCAATAACCTTACAGCTCCTTCATGTCCTTCATTTTCCCTATAAAAACTTCATGTTTACAATCTCATGCCCTGGACACATTTTGGTATAAGTGGAATAACATTTTCTTTGTGTCACGGCTCTGCAAAAGCTTTGCCATTAGAATTTGCTATAGGTGGTGGTTTTGCCAGGGCTGGTACTGCGTTTGCTGCTGTGAAGGTCCTGAGTCCTGAACCGACTCTGAAGGTGGTTTTCGGACTCACTGGTTTTCCCGGGAATGTGTAGTTACCGGATTTTAATTCCGGGACTTTTTAGGAAAGCTTTTAAAATAATTTATTTTTAAAACATCATTATACCCACTTGTTGGCGCGTGTCGGAGCTGACGAGTGTCCCTACCCTTACACTTTGCACACTCCTCCTAACGTCCCCCCTGTCCCTCCTAGTGTAATATTACTTTTTTCGGACTATCTACGTTTCTGAGGCGATATCTTCCCAATTCAGGCTCTCAATCTGGCAACGTTGACATTCCCTTGGGCGGAGAGTTCTAGGTGGGTTGAGGCATGGGCACTGTCGCAACTACAAGCAGACAGGTGAATTTTTATTGTTTGCAGTAGCCTATCCTGGTATAAGGGACGATATTTATTCCCAAGGGATGTACCTGCTTTCCCATTTATCTTGCCTGGCGACATTGACATTCTCTTGGGAGGTGGTTTCATGGTGGGTTAGGACGTGAGAACTGTCCCCACTGCAGTAATATGTCTCGGTAGGAGGGACGTCATTAAGTCCTAAGGGGTGTACCAATGATTCCATAAGTGTCGATGGACCCTTTCAAGTCTGACCTATCTCTACACGAGACCTTCTTCGAAGCCACGATGGGGGCTGAGTCACAATGCCACACAAACTTGGGCATGACTAGGAATGTGGCACGCTCCCCTCCGCTCACAACCCTGGGGGATGGAAGTGACATGTGGAAAGATGCCCACTGTCAGTTACAAAATAATTTGGAGGAGGGGAAAAATGGTGGCAGAAGGCGGGGTGGCAAAAAACATCGTGCTATCATGATTACAACACCTGCACCTATACTTTCATTCAACCATGATGTTCTCCTCGATAGAGTAACGAATCTCCACAAGAAGGCCTTAGTGGGAAGGTGGTATTTTACAGGGATAGAAGAAGCCGAGATGAGGCAGTGGCTAGCAAAAAAATGGAAAATATTGTTGGGTTATGTTCCCATGGTGGTAAGGCTCATGGGAGGCTGGTACAACTTCCATTTTCTGAGTGAAGAGGATCTCAAGAAAATCGTTGCACTTCCATGGGTCAAGGACCGTGGATTTCTGACAATGGATGCATGGTACGTAGGCTTTAGTTCGTTGAAGCAAATGCCCAAAAACAAGCTTATCTGAGTTAAATTACCCGGATTATCTTTAGAGTTTTGGACGAAGGAAGTATTTACCAATATTGGCAATGCCATTGGTAAGTTCATATATGTTGATCCATGATGTCTGGGAGCTAGGGATAAAAAGATTGCATGGGTCCTTATAGAAAAAGATTTTGGCGAGGCTTTTCCGAATCACATTGAGTTAAGGTGGGAGGACATTAATATAATACAACGCTTGGATTTTTGGGAATTTCATTTCAGTGCCTCAATTGTCACCAAACTAAACATTTAATAACTAATTGTCCCAAAGGAAGAGGAGGGAGGCGGCTTTCATGGGAGCGTAAAGGGACTCATCATAGACTACAGAAGGAGAACAAGTCGGAATGCTTTTCTCCACGTCATGGATTTGCCACGAAACACGCTGGAAACAATTCGGGCTCATGTAATTCCATTCACACTAATCAGGTTTTTTTCTGATCCTTCTCCTCACTTTGTAAAAAATGTTTCTGCCCCTATTCATGTACACTCCTCCTCCCTGACGCCAGAACAGTTTGGTTCTCATATTGCTACCGACTCTCCATATCAGGAGCATCACCAGCTTCTTTCCACCGCAATCATGCCTTAGCTGTCGGTACTGTCACAACACACTATGGTTGATATTCCATCTACCTCTTATGCCACGTATACTCAAGCCCGAAGGCTCCATTCACTAGCTACACAACCAAATTCTCCCATTGCTAAGTCTCCCTCACAAATATCTCCGATCTCATCACCTAACAACTCTTTAGACAACGACCTTGACTTCCTACTACAAAGGAAAACCCTTGACCTTAAATCTCTAACTATTCATAAGCCAAAGGGTTCCAGGTCCCCTGTAATAAGCCCCTCCTCTTCCAGGAATATAACTGTGAGACGTAAAAATAACAGAGGTAATAGACATTTCAGAGGTCTCCCGCGCCAAACACATACAACCCTGACAAACTTGTCGTCCCTCGTTGATATCCCCATTTCCTCACCCATTTCTCCCAGGTCACTTAGAGAATGTATGCCCTCTAATAGGTTTAAATGAATTCCATTCTCTCTCTGAATATCAAGGGTTTTCAGGGCCTTCCAAATTTCCTCGCCTTAAGAAACCTAATTTTTTCATCTCATTCCAATATTATTCTCATCCAAAAATCAATACATTCTGCATCACAAACTGTTGACTACTTTTGGAGGATGTCTCTGACATGGTATATTGTAGCAGCTGACGCCACCGGAAGATCTAGGGGTTTAGCAGCGTTTTTAGACCCAAGATGGGCAAAACTGAAGGCATTTTCCTGCTCGGCGAGTATTTTTCTAGCTAGTAGCATTAGAGGTATCCTGAGAAGAACACACGTCCTTAATGTGTATGCTCCTTACAAAGAGCGGGAATGTTTTTGGGATATAATGGAGGCATCTCGGATCCTTCATTCATTTTCTCTGATTTTGGCTAGGGATCTTAACTGTACCATAGGGATCAAGGAGCTGTGGAGGCAATCCAGGGTGGTGGATAAGATGGCACAAAATCTTAGGGACATTATTTTCTCCCATAATTTAATAGATATTTGTCTACCAAATAATGCCCCCACCTTGGATAATGGAAGAAGTGGAAATAACTATATAGCAAAGAGACTTGACAGATTCCTTATACAAGAAAATATGGTGGAAAAGATGGGGGATGTAAGATCTCACATTATTGAAAACTATGTATCAGATCACCGCCCAATCACTCCCTTTTGGTGCAATACTGATATAAGAGTCGACCTGCCTTCTAAGTTTAACAGAGTTTGACTTGAAATATAGATTTTGAATCACTTATCCGATCACACTGGCTAGAAAGAAGAGATAAAGAGGCAAATCTTACATATACAGAAAGGTTCATGAATAGGCTTCGAAACCTTAAAACAAAGGTAAACACATGGGAGCGGAAGAAGAAGGCAAGTCTTAGAATGGAATTGACAAAAATAAAGGAGGCCTTAAAGCCATTGCATAGCCAAATGGCCACCCACTCCCTTCCTACCGAAGTAAGGGAGCGGATTCATACTCTTGAAGTGAAAAAGAAGATGATTCTTCAAGTAAGAGAGACGACATGGCGATTGAAGACTAGAGCCATCTGGATTAGTGAATGGGATAAAAATACCAAGTTTTTTCATCACTTTTCCAATCAGAGAAGGAAACAAAATACAATTTGGCAGATGACTGATGGTGAAGGGAACTATTATAAGAAACAATCGAAAATTACAGCCTTGGTGGTTTCATATTTCCAACAAGCATATAAAAGAATGGAAGTGGAGGAAACGGACTCTCAGGTATGGGCAATAAATGATTTCCCTACAATGTTTAATGAGGAGGACAATATGGAGTTGTATAAGGAAGTTAAGGTGGAGGAATTAATCAGGGCTATCAAATCGATGAAAGGAGACAAAATCCCAAGTCCAAATGGATGGACTATGGAATTTTTTGTCCACTTCATAGACATCTTTCCGGAGGACCTTCTACATATTATAGAAGAATCTAGAACGAAGGGAATCATGCATCCCCATTTAAATTCAACCTATATCTCCCTTATTCCAAAGAAAACAAAGGTGGCTACCTTTGCTGGTTATCACCCAATATCATTATGCAATCTTACATATAAGATTATCTCCAAGATAAT
The DNA here is from genome assembly GCA_000404065.3 of Pinus taeda. NCBI lineage: Eukaryota > Viridiplantae > Streptophyta > Pinopsida > Pinales > Pinaceae > Pinus > Pinus taeda. The sequence goes on from APFE031257383.1 coordinate 19,152, forward strand.
AGCCAACAGAATTAAGGCGTCTTTATCAAAATTCATCTCACCAGAGAAATATGGTTTTCTTAATAACAGAATAATCCATGATGTTGTGGCAGTGTCTCAGGAATGCATGCACAGTATCAAGAAAAAAAAGATGAATGCAGCAGTAATGAAGTTGCACCTTAAAAAGGCATATGACTGCTTAGATTGGGGTTATCTGAAACTGGTCCTTCATAAAGTTGGCATAAGAACAAACATGGCAAAATGGATTATGGGATGTGTAACAATAGTTCGTTATGTTGTGATAATTAATTGATACCCATCAAAGTTCTTTGCTGCGAGTAGGGGACTTAGACAGGGGTGTGATTTATCTCCCCTTCTTTTAATACTCGCGATGGATGGCCTAAGTTTGAAAATTAAAAAAGTTGTGAACACAAGTCAATTTGAAGCCCTAAATATCAATAGTCATATTTCTATTTCCCACAGTTTCTTTGTTGATGATATCTTGCTAATGGGTATGTTAAACAGAGTTAAGTGGCATGCACTATCATTAATTCTAAAGAAGTTTGGAAAAGCCACTGGTCTTGTTCAAAATGAACACAAATCCATCATCTGATATGGATCCTGCAACCATAATGATATTAGCTATATCCAAAGGTGTTTTGGAGTAAATGCAGTAAATTTAGATAATGGAATGAAATATCTAGGATACCGCCTAAAGCCAGGTAATTACAAAAATGTTGATTGGATGTGGTTAGTGGAAAGATTCCACTCGAGGATTAAGGAGTGGGAGCACATATGTTTATCAATGGGAGGTCGTATCACTCTCACACAATTAGTTCTTACACAACTGGGGATATATTGGGCTCACCTATTCCGCATCCCGCAGATGATAATAAAATTACTAAACCGCATAATGGTAAACTATATTTGGTCAGGTGCAAGAAGAAACTACAAATATCATCTGGTCAAGTTGGAGAGGATTACTAGACCAAAACATTTGGGTGGATGGGGTGTTTTAAATCTTAAAATTTTTGGATTGCCGTTGATTCTAAAATAACTGTGGCGGGGCATCAACAATGATGGCATATGGGGAAAATTGATTCGGTTTAAGTACATGAAGAATACAAATTTTTCCTTTTGGATGAGACAAGGTGCAATTAGGAAAAAATGTGGATCTAAGATATGGAACAGTTTCAACATGGTCAAAAATATCATATTCCAGAACATCTCATGGATGTTTGGTTCTAGTAATAGTATTATTTTGGATAAAGACAACATAATTAGATCCGATGTGATCCCACTTGGTACAACAGAATTAATAAACCACCTGAATAGAAAGGGCATATTTGTTCTGAGTTAGATGATCAGTGATTGGAGTGGTAATATACCAATCAGGCTTGACTCCATCCAACTGAACCTTACAGGACAGTACAAACTAGATTGGCTCCATCTTGTGAAATCATTAAAAGATGCAGGTGTATGTTATGACAGCAAAGGGGATCGCATCACCTACGCTGGAAAAAAGAAGAAATCTGGAGAGATTGAAGTAGCGAATTGCTATCTCAAATTATGTATGAAGGAACTATAAGATGTGGAATGCTGTTGGTTTTATAAGTTCTGGAAAATTAGTATCCCCATAAAAAGTATCATTTTCCTTTGGTTAACATGGTAGAATAAGAATCTTACATGGGAAAATTTACAAAAGAAAAATCATCATGGACCTGGGATATGTTATCTGTGTAGGAAAGAAGAGAGGATAATTGTCACTTATTCTTGCACTGTCCAAGATCTATAAGCATCTAGAAGCACTTCACCACCAAGATGCAGATTCCATACATACAGTGTACTACAATTGATGAATGTTTAAAATGGTGGAGTACACAAAGCACAAGTTGGCGATCGCCAACAATGGTTGTCCTCTGAGAGATCTGGAAAGGCCGAAACCAGTGGATTTTTGGAACCAATAGATGGAGACAGGATTTAATCTGTGAGTACATAGAACAGTGGACCAAATTGGACCAGAGTGCTGGTACCAAGCAAAAAGAGAAGGCAAACAAGGGGATGGTACAAGTTACCAAATACCCAGCGGGGTTTTTTTATGGGGCAGCACAAGGAGGGAGATGTGGATGTGGAATTTGGCTAAAGGTGACAGAAGAACAAGAGTACTGGATTCACTGGAATGCGGGGGAGGGAACAAGTATGAAAGCAGAAGCAATAGCCTTATGGGGATTACTATGATTTAACAAATTTTTTGATATCCCACAAATACAAATATATGGTGATTCCCGCTGTATGGTTGATCACATCTTGGGGAAAAATAATATTCAACAAAATTCCTTACAAGGCTAGCTGAAACGCATACAAAGCCTATGGAGCACTCTTCATCAATCTTCCATACAACACATTAGCAGTGTACACAACAAAAACGCGGATGAAATGTCGAAAAGGGGATTACTAGCCACGGAAGAAGGTATGCATATCCATGTAAAAATGGGACCAATAATGACAGAAGTGGGAAGCATTAAGATGCCAAGATAGAGCTTTAAAGAACAACACAAAGGAGTAGAGCATCAGCATAGATAAGTACCTTGCAATTTTTTTGTACCATTTTTTGTAAATGTTTTGTATATGGTCTTGTAAAAAAAAGATAGGTGAAAGATCACTTGTATTTAGTTGTATGAAGAACACGTTCTAGATCAAAGGTGTATTAAAGCTTTCTCGTTTCCATTATTTGAATTTGAGAAATATTTAGGAAGGGGCAGATGCTATTGGAGGACTCTAATCTCTGTTGCATATTAGTATATGGCTGTAGCTATAGAATGCAGTAGAGCATCAGCATAGATAAGTACCTTGCAATTTTTTTGTACCATTTTTTGTAAATTTTTTCTATATGGTCTTGTAAAAAAAATATAGGTGAAAGATCACTTATATTTAGTTGTATGAAGAACACGTTCTAGATATTAAAGCTTTCTCGTTTCCATTATTTGAATCTGAGAAATATTTAGGAAAGGGCAGATGCTATTGTAGGAATCTAATCTCTGTTGCATATTAGTATATCGCTGTAGCTGTAGAATGCAGTGAATTTGTTATTCCCTGTGCAGTCAAATACTGGATACAATATCAAAACTATGATGACGTTCTGTTCATCATATATATGTACCGTTTTAATCATAATATAAAATAGACGGTTTTTTCCTGTTGACCCAAAAAACAACAATTGAAAACTGGAATTTTCTTTTATATGGCTCATCACTGTTACAATAATTATTCTATATGATTCCTAAAAGGAAAATCTCGTGTCAGAATTAAGATCTTAATAGATATAACCGACCAATTTCAAATTGAAATCTTAGCCTCATATAATCAATATTCGATGGACCTAGACTATAAATGCATAACAATAATCAATACTACGCCCGTATAATTTGTGTTATAGTTGTTGTGTAAACTTGTAAGGCAAGAAATCCATTCTTTGTCGTTTCCCTTCGTATTCGGCCTGTAAGATAGTAAGTACAAGTAATATTTTATGATCATGTACAAAGTTGGGAATAGTAAATTAATTCCACATGTAGTGTAGTCTATATTAAGGATGTGAGTTAATTTGAGTCGGTGTGAGTTAGTGTTAAGTCTAATTTAGTGTGAGTTTGCATGAACAATTTAAATGGAGTTGAGTCAAGTTTAGTTAGAGTTTGTCATGATTTCATTATTAGTAAGTTAGGGCTTTATAGCTGTGGTTAGGTCATTGTGAAAAGTATGAAGCCAGAAGAGCCAAGAGCCATAGCTCGGTGATTGTGTATGTGATAAGGTTTAATGAATAGAAGATTGTTTTGTGCGAAATTCATTTTTTCCTTTTCTATCTTTCCATCAAATTAGTATCAGAGCTAATTGAGTTTAAGGATCTGAGGGAGAACGAAGGTCACCAACTACAATCTGGGTGAGTATCAGAGCTAATTGAGTTTAAGGATCTGAGGGAGAACGAAGGTCACCAACTACAATCTGGGTGAGAAGAATTTTTTTTATTTGAATGGTGTTGCAATAACGCACTCAATAAATATTAAATTCAAATTCGCGTTACAACATTGATGAGGAGTGGGGGAAATCATGTCACAACTCCAAAACGGTTAGCTCATTAACGCGAGAACGCCTTATCGCAAAATGCTTTAGGCACTTGGACACACCAGATTAATAGTCGTGTTAGCCCAGTAAGATTTGAAATTTTTTATTTGAAAAGTTTTTTGAAAGGGTCAAAGACCACATGGAAAAGTATTAAATAAAAAAAACGGCACACGAAGAGGTGTTCAAGAAAGGTTATTTTGAAAAGTCAGAGTGGGTTCTTTTATGCATGGGTTAATATTTTTTTAATTGGATGAATGAAGTGGGTTGGTCTTAAGCTGTTATACATATTAAAGTGTTACTTTACAAGGGCTTGAATGGTGCCGTTTACGAAGGGCTCATGTCATTTTTGAAAAATGGATCATATAATTTTTTGAAGGGTTTTATTGGATGACTGAAGTGAGTTGGTCTTAAACTGTTATACATATTAAAGTGTTACTTTAAAAGGGCTTGAATGGTGCCGTTTACAAAGGGCTCGTGTCATTTTTAAAAATGGATCACATAATTTTCTGAAGGGTTTATTAAAAGGTTGAAAAGTTAAAGGTTTATTAAAGGATTATGAAAGTTTTTTAAAAGCTATAGTGTGTTAAAAGCCAAAGTGTGTTTATGAGTTATTTGAAAATTTTGAAAAGAGTGGTGTTTATATATATATATATATATATATAAAATAAGAGGTTTTATTGGAAAGAGAGTTTAAGATTTTGAAAGGTTTGTTTGTTTGCAAAAAATATGGTTTGCCCAGCGTGACATTATTTTAGGTTCAGAAAAATATCTCCATGAACGTGAATATGATAAAAATTGTGCCTTACGAGGGTGTATATTAAAAATCATATTTTTTCAGGGGGTGATTTGGAGAGAAGCATCATGCAATAAGGAAATAAACTATCGGACATAGGAAATATAATAGTCATGGGTCGCAAAGCGTGATTGAAGTAAATTAAGAAAATGCATTGAAAAGAAGAGGCAAAGATCGTCGCCATGTTTAGAGAGGTTTAGGTCACAACCGAGGAACCAAGAAGTCTAGCAGAAAACAAAAGAGAAATCGAGCTTGATTGGTGTAGCATAGATCTACTACCATCTCCTATGTTTACTTGTAAAAATATTGATTTTTGGGTTGCCAAAATGCAAACTTTTCTTTGAGGTAAAGAGTTAATTGAGTTTCGTTCTAATAGCCCATATGATGTAGTATGTGATGCTTTAGTATTGGATTTTATAAAACACACATTGGATGAGAAGTTTCTGTGCAAGGTTACAAAAGCTACATCTTCCACAGAAACATGGAAGATACTGGAAGTAGAGTTTGGTACAAAGGAAAGTGACATGCAACAAAAAGATGTGCCACAACCAGTTGAAGAATCAATAGAGAAGGCAACCGCAAATCTAAGAGTAGATGAACAATACTTTGTGAAGACAATAAAGATTGGAGAATCTGTGCATATGGATGAAAAAGTCATAACAAAGATTGCAAAGAGAGAATTAGAAGCCTCTGTGTATGAAGCAAACAAAGAGCATATACATGCTCATGAACTCCACTGTAACGTGGATGGTGAAGATGATGGTGAATCCCATTGTGACGGGACACATGTGGACGATGACAACAAAGTGATATGTGAATTGGTGAATTCAGTAGCATCTGATGAATTTGGTGAAGTTGAAATAGTTAATGAGCACATGCATGCTCGAATATTCGACGATAGGATGGATAGACATTATGTTAGTGACACTTGTGGTATATTTTTTGAAATAGGGACTGCCATGGAAATATCAAGTGTCATGTTTGATGAAAAATTGAAGGTTGAAGCTGCCATTGTAGCAAAAAGATATGAAACAATTAGAACTATTCATGAAACAGTGTGTGATCTAGCAATCGTTGTTGATCAAGAAGAGGATGAAGTGATTCAAGAGTTTTGTTTTTGATGAGAATATCCATTGACAACATAATAGTGGAAGATAGTCTCAATGTAATTGAAAAGACATAGAAGGAAGATGAAGAAAATGAAGCTCTCACTATAGAGCACAATGAAAAAAATTTTAACATTACTTTTTAATATGTAGGTGTTCAAAATAGCATGGGAGCGAAAGTTGAAAACAAATTTATTGATAAGTTTGATACAGATTTGAATCTCATTAAAGAATGGATTGATAAGCCAATTGAACACATTGATGATAGTCTTAAAGTAGCAACTGGAATAAAAAAAATTGAATGAAATGGTGAACGAGAAAAAGGAGAGTGATTATGATTTTACATGTAAGCCTAATTATGATCTTGAGTGTATAGATTACAAGCAAAAAGCAACAATGTTTGATAATGAAAGTGAAGATAAAGATATGGATGTTTGTGAAGATTAAAAAGAAAGCATTGAAACAATTTTTCAATAATGGAGTCAAGAAGAGATCATATTTTTCTATCAAGAAATATGGAAGAAAGAAGATCATGAATATGAAGCATAAGAAGCAAAGCAAATAAGACAATTTGAAGATGAAGAGTTGTGACAACAGTCCATGAGTGAAAGAATTGTTGAAGAAGAAGTTGTAGAAGACAAGCTCGAAACAAATACAAGAGAAGTCAAAGAAAAATTGCAGCCGCAACAAGTGAAGAGATATGGAGATTGCAACGAGAAACTGCAACTGAAAATGAAGTGTTTTCGAGGGTATAGAATTTGGAAGAAATGGAAAAAAAAAATCCAACATTGTAAAAGATTTCAGTTATTGTAAGCCTAGCCGAGACTTAGACCAACAAGCTTGTTTATGTTAAGATTGAGTCAATTTCTATTGTAAGCCTAAGTCGTGTTTGAGTTATGTTGAGTCATAAGGTTGTAATTAAGGGGAAGTGTTAGAAATAGTAAATTATTCCTACATGCAGTGAAGTCTATATTTAAGAGTGTGAGTTGATTCGAGTCAATGTGAGCTATTTGGAGTTCAGTCTATATCTAGAAAATTCTAATTTAGTGCGAGTTTGCTTGAATAAATTAGTCAAAGTTGATTAAAGTCTCGATAAAGTTTGTCATGATTCTATATTTAATAAGTTAAAGATTTATATATCTGTAATGGGGTGATTGTGAAAAGTATAAGGCCAAAAGAACCAAAAATCATATCTGGTATATGTGAAAAAGTTTAATGAATAGAAAATTAATTTGCGTGTGAAATTCCTTATTTCTTCCCCTACCTTTCCATCATACAATCAACTTGGATTTGAAGTTAATGAAATGGTGAACTTAAGATTTTGAATGCAAAATTTTGAAAATAGAATATGAATTATGACAACCTTCTAATACGTACCTTCAAAAATTCAGTATTGAAAAATCAAAAATTCAGTGTTGAAAAATAAAATGATAGCATAGTTTTTGTGCATATTGATCTCGCTCATGGAGAAAAGACACATGATGGTGGTCATCTAAATGATGCGTATGGGAAGTTGAAATTAAGATGCTTTATTTTATTTTTATTATTGTCTCTCATTCAACTTGTTAAATGGAAAGAATTTAAAAGAGAACTAAGGAAGCTTTATTCAGATCTAATGGAAAGCAGGAAAGATAGGAAGCGTAGGTTGAATTCTAAAAGTTCAGTTCACTAAATTGTAGAAATTATGGATGAGAGACAATTAGGTACATATTGAGGGTAGATTCTCCTTTGGGTTTTGAGTTTATAAGAAGAGTAGATTGTCATTTGGGTTTTGAGTTTAATTATGTGGTTGAGCATATTTTTTTTATTCAATTTTATGAACGATTTGTTTGAGTTTTAATTAAAATTTATATTATTAATTTTATAAAAATTATAAATAAAAATATTTAGTAAATTATAAGTAAATAAATTATTCATATAAAATAAAAATAATTTAATATTTTAAGATGTAAAGTTTTAGAATTTTTTTTTCAAATTTTACATTAAAAAAGGAAGTATGATATTCTTATTCATAAAAAAGAGATATGGTAAAAATATTTTATTTTCATTCTCTATCATAAATAAAATATTTCTATACCTATGCGAAGTAACATAATTTACAAGACATTAAAAAAACTTTATATTTTCTATATTCCTTATAAATATTTCAATGTAAAACTTATATAAACTATTTGAATATCCATATTAACTAATTTATTTTAATATCAACTTCATATATATGTATAAAAATTATTCAATATTAATGAGTATAAAATATTTTCATGATGGAAGAGAAGAAATAATGAAAGTAAAAAAAAAACAAATTACTTTGTAATAAGAGTAATTAGATAAAGATGTGTAAGCCAATTCCTAATATATCAACCTAGATTCATCTTAGTTCCAAATCTACCAACCCCCAAAATGGATCTAGGTTGATTTAATTCCGCTTTTTAAATAAGTTATATTCCACATTAATACCATGGGAAATACCATGGATTCTCGTAAAACTCCATCTATATTCCACAGATAATTTGATCAAATCAAGTTTACATTAACTACCTAACAAAAAATAATTAAAAATAATAATAACCTAGGGTTATTTTTATTTTTATTTCAAATTTTATTTTAACTACCCAACAAAAATTGATAAAAAAAAATAATAGCCTAGAATTTTTATTTAACATAGGGTTATTTTATTTTATTTTGATTGAGTCAAAATGTTTTACATAACGACAACATTTCTTACATACTGCATTGGAGGTACAAGATTTGATATGTAGCATTTACAATAATAATAATGATGATAATGACCACAAGGACACGAATTTAATGTGGGTTATAAGCAAAATAGTTCAATATGTAGAGTTAAGTAATAGTCAGGTGTACTTAAAATTACATCGATAACAAAAAGAATAATTAATGTGGATAAGGTCCACAAATAAAATATATTTTAATTATATTTATATGGCTCCATGGTTTTTTGTTATTTAAAATACATTGTTGAATGCATCAATAGATTTATTGCCCTGGAAAAAAAACTTGTAGGCACTAGAAATCTATAAATCAAACAGAAAGTCATTTCATCTAATAGTTAGATTAGAATATATATATATATGAAATTTGAATAAATTATTATTGTTAAAATATTTTAGTAGTCTTCTTATTCTATTTTGATAATTTTCAAATATATATTAGAATTTGTAATCTATCCAATTTAATTGATCAAATTCCAAATAATTAAATTTATTTATAAATTCGAAAATACAATTTAAATAATAAAAAATTATACATGTATTATTTCACATACATAATATTACTTTAATCATAATGTAGGAAATAACAAGCCTAATCAAATTTCTCAAAATATAAACATTTTTTAAAAATTTTCAGTCTAAAAATAATGAGATTTCTACTTTAAAAAATTTGATCTCTATGGTTAAGTACATGTTAAATCCTATATCTGTCTTAATTTTAATACCATGTTAAATTTATAACATAATTATATGTGCGTGTAAGTAGAAGAAGTTCTATTACATTTTTACAAGCTCCTAAATACAAATGCTCACGTATTTTGGGGAAAGAGATATTATTACACTTCGAACAAATTACTAAAATCATAAGCTCAAGAAGCGGGTAAAATTTCGTCATCAAGCTAAAGAAGGAAAAAAAAAAAAAAACAAACAAACAAACAGTAATTGGACTTACATTTGTTCCAATGCTGTTAGGTTCCCAAGCTCTGGCGGAAGTGACCCATTAAGATTGTTTGAAGAAAAGCTCCTGAAGATGAAACCCCACAATAAAGAAATAAGTTCCTAAATTAAAAAATCCCAAGAAAGAAATAATTCCTGTTTTCTTTGTTTTGCGGTTGCTTTCATGGAAACCGGTTGTTTCTGTATGATATAAAGTGATGTAAGCATCCACAGATTAAATGAAGTTGTTCAACTTCAACGAACTGAACTGATAGCCTGTTATATCTTCCTAGTTCCTACTTTCACAGAGATATAGCATATATGCATTCCATACAATAGGGAAATCACTAGTATTTAAGCAGGAAAATGTGAAGCAACAAATCAATCTGGCCATTTTTTCCAGCTCCTATTTAGTGCTCCACTTGAGTAATAAGTATGCGTGTTTACAGAGAGGGAGACAGATCTTACAATGAAATCAGACTTCGAAGATTTCCAAGCTCCTTTGGAACAGGGCCCGATAAGTTATTTGTTCCAACGGACCTGAAGCCATAAATGTTATTGAAAATCATTAATTTAAATTGCCTGCGGATGATATCCCTTTTCGTAACAGTAGTTAATGATTTCAAGTAGTATGGCCTATATGAAAGATGCCCATCAATAAATTCTACCTAGCTAACGCAAAAAGAAAGAAAACTTCTGCATAATTTCATTATCTTGATTTATTTTAAAGAACAAAAAGGGCAGGATCTCACAGGTACTGCATCTTTGTGAGGTTACCCAAGAAGGCAGGTATTGATCCTGTTAAATAGTTTTGTGCGAAGTTCCTGCCATGAAAATTTCACCGATTGTTTTGTCAAGGCCTTATTTTATAACTAAATATGCATCAAACACAGAATAAGTAAACATGCACATGATAATGTGTTCAGTTCAACTTGCAGAAACCGAAATTATATTTTTGTTATTTGTTATTTTATTTTTTTATAATTTGGGGATGGGAATTAGCAACCTCCCCATATGTGTAACAGCCGCAAATTACATATATCAGAGACTCATAGCAAGCCACTTATATCAGAAACTCATAGTTTAATTTAGGATAGAGAGGGAGACAATTTGTATATATCAGAAACCCATAATTTAGTCTAGGACCTAGAAGGAAACCATCAGAAAGCCATATATATCAAAAACTCATAGTTTAGTCTAGGACCTAGAGATAGACCACCCAAAAGCCAAGTATATCAGAAACTCATAATTTAGTCTAGGACGCATAGGGAGACCCCCCTGTAAGCCACATATATGAGAAACTCATAATTTAGCCTAGGAACTAGAAGGAGACCACTTGCAAGCCACATATATCTCATAGTTTAGTCTAGAACCCAGAGGGAGACCACCCACGCATAGGGAGACCCCCTGTAAGCCACATATATCAGAAACTCATAATTTAGCCTAGGAACTAGAGGGAGACCACTTGCAAGCCACATATATCTCATGGTTTAGTCTAGAACCCAGAGGGAGACCACCCACAAACCACATATATCATAAACACATAGTTTAGTCTAAGACATAGAGGGAGACCACCTGATATCACAAACTCATAGTTTAGTCTAGGATATAGAGGGAGACCACCTGATATCACAAACTCATAGTTTAGTCTAGGATCTACCACCAGCAAGCCACATATATCAAAAACTCAAAATTTAGTTGGACCTAGAGACTGCAACCCACATATATCAGAAACCCATAGTTTAATCTAGGACCTGGAGGGAGACCACTTGTAAACCACATATATCAGAAACTTGTAATTTAGTCTAACCTAAAAACCCCAACCACATATCAGAAACTCATAATTTGACCTAAAATACCCAACCACATATCAGAAACTCATAATTTAATCTAGGACTTAAAGACTCCAATAAAACTTCTATCATTTTAACCTGATTATCACAGGCCAGGTTACCAGAGACTTGAACCCGAATAGATTCCACCATCTCAACCAGAATTAAGAACCTTTGACTGCTTCTGAAATTATGTTACTCGTCAAAGATTTTGGAAACCAAAGCCGTGATATAATTACTTTGCACTCGTTTTAATTCCCCGAAAAAAAATGACAATTCCTTGCAGCCATTAGATGGAATAGTACTCAATTTCACTGAAAACCAGATACAGTCTTACAGATCCCAAAGTTGAGTCAGGTTAGCCAGTTCTGGCGGAATTTGTCCCGTTATGTCCATTGCATAGACTTTCCTGCCAGCAAGAAGGCGGGTACTGGGTTAGGATACTTGATTTGCAATTTTTGTCTGAAAAGAGACCGTTCGGCTCACATTGAAAATCAATAAAGGTCAGTGCATTGAATCTAATTTAAGCGGATAATTTGTGAACTTTAAGGAAAAAACTGGAAGATTTAAGAGAAGTTTTTACAATTGTGTAATATGGCAAGTGTTTCCGTTGTTGAAGGTGCAATCACACTTGAAGGCGGGATTCATAGAGGGATCCCGAATGTCCGTACTATCAGTGGCTCGTCCAGTGCAGGGATCTCCAGTAAGGTTCCATGGAGTTTTCCATGTATTCGAATTAGAAGTCTTTAAATCGGTACTCCATTTCTGAGCAAGTGACTTTAATGCGATAACTGTCACCAGGAAAAGTGAATTGATGAAGAAAAAGATATTCATAAAATATTGATCAGCAAAACAATGTATTGTCAAAAACAGAAAACACGAGAATGCTTGCAGCCTGCGGTCATTTTTCAGAAACATATTCCGTGGTTACCTTCAATTGGGTCCGTGACGGCTGCTGGTTGAACTTGCTGAAACAAAGTGACACAATAAGCAATGCTCAGAAAAAAAGTGCGGAGAAGCCAAATCGAGAATGGGATTTGAAGCTTAGACATGATGATGGTCCGATTTGGTGTTTGCGCGCGCACTGGCAGCTCTGGACGATAGAGCAGGGCGACACAACTGGGGGATATTTCGAAGTATATCATCTTAGGCTGGTTAGACTACGGCTATCATTGAATAGTGAGGTTGTACGGTAAACCACCTCAAATTAATTAAAGAGTTAATTAATTTTTTCAGCAGAACTTTTTTTTTTTCTCGCTAATTTTACGTGACCTTTTTTAGAGTATAACTTTTGAAAGATATAGTAGAGCGAATCAATTGGGCGATATTAGGTATAACAAACACGGATAGGTGTTGACATATCGTTGAATTGTGAGGTTGTACGGTAGGCCACCTCAAATTTAAACTGCAACAAGATAAAATCTCGACGGACAGAATGCACAAAACAACAAGGTAGCGGGTTCAGGGATGAAATTTGGTAGAAAAATTGCACAAAATAACAAGGCAAAAGAATAAACTAGCGGGGCCAGGGATTTAATTTGATAAGCAAATTGAAGTGATTTGTCCATTAAATATAGCCCCAAAAAAAATCCTCACTGAATTTTCAAAACAAAAACGTGAACGGGAAGAGGGAGAAAATGTTTTCAGGGAACAGAAACGATAAATTTGTTTGGATGATATGGTGGATTTATATTAATTCCTTAAGTTAATATGTTAATATATTGTATTATATTAATTTTTCAATTAAAGAGTTAATTAAATGTATTGTTATTTTAGTTAATTTTACGTGGTTTTTTATATTCAAAAGTAAAAGTATAGCTTCATATTATTATTAATACTGGATCACTTTCATTACTCAAGTATAATAGTTCTTAAAAAACACCAAAACCACATAGAATTCCTCTCCAAACTTGGTTTTGTTGTTTCCTCTCCTTTGCCTCAGACTCTCACACTATTTCAGAGCTCCTATTTCATGATAAGTGCACTTATGATCTACACAAATGACTTATGTTCACCTCATATTTATATCCAATACAAGGGCTCCATTGAATTGAATTTTAGGGATCGTCCAAATATCATTAGGCCTCCTAACAACTAGGACGACTTAACTTCTCCTTGTGCAAGCCCATACATAGCCTTAAAAAATCGATAACTTGACATCTAGACCTCAAATTTGGACGGTATTTTTTTCCTCTGATTCCTCGCGGGGTCCTAATCATAAAAAAATATCACATGTCAAAATATCCTCATGTTTTTAGCCCGAACATCTTTGGGTACAAAAACCCAAGCTTGGGTTCCAAGCCCACAAGTCACTTTTGTGGCTCTCCAACCTCCAATCCTCGAATCCTAGGGGTTGGAGTACCTCCTAAGCTACAAATCTCAACACTCCCTCTTAGCGAGGGAGGTACTTCCAACACTAGGAAGTCTCCATCATCATCATCTTCAACAACATTAGACCATCAGGTGTTCATCACTATGGCATACTCTGTAGAATCAACCTTGCAATCTTGGTAGTGTCTCTTACTCATCACATATAAACCTGAAGATCCCAAACCTCCACAGGGTTTCTCCCTCTTAAGCTAGACTCCTTCTAAGCCTTCATGATCTCCAATGGCTCAGCCTTGCAAGCACACATCCTTTTGGATCAGACAGAACTCGTGCAAATCCCTCCAATATCGGATATGCAACATCATGATCTGATGAAGACTCTATCCTTCCAATCTGTAGTCCATCACATGAAGAAAACTCGATCATCTCGATCTCATTCATGCCAAAGAAATCCTTGAGAAGTCCTAATGATTCATGGAAAATCAAAGGAATTCCATTATCATTAGCCTGCCCTACATCAAAATGTTGTCTACCAAGCTCACCACCAATCCACCAGAACTCTCAACCAATCTCGCTTCCATTCCAGTCAAGAAAACGTATCCATGTCTTCAACTTAACCCTATGGTCCATGATCTAGACAATCCTAACTTCCTTTGAGTTGATTTGATGCGCACACTTTGATTCACTGGCCCTTAAAAGTATCTGAATCATGCTTTGATACCATGTTGTTTTTCTAAGGCATTGGTGTCTAAGATAGAATATTATAATCACTAAATACTTTACATAATGGAACAATACACAATAGTAAATCTGCTAGTGCACAAAATATAAACAAATTTTTACACAATCTTGTACAATAACCCAACTTCGTTATATTAATCCAACTGAATAAGACAATAATCTAGGACTCTCGTACTAGGGATAATGTCCCTCATACATCCACTGATAAAATATACAAAATTGGGGCTTGGTCTCAGTCCATCGACAACCAATCTACCCTCAAAAACATACTTTGAACATCTAGTTAATGTAACATGTAATCATAGCTCCTCTCAGTCGTACCTTGTACCTGACTGGTCCTTCGACTCTTGATCTACAACACTGACTCTATCAATGATCCAAGTCCATATGGACATTGAATCTCACCTATCTAATATGCTCACTAGTTTTTCCTTAGTCCATAAAGGGAACAACACATTGATATTCCTGTCGAGTTGTTCACAACTCTGTTTGTGAACAACTCACAACTGCCCACTACTGCTCCTCGACGACTCAGGGATTTCAACCCACTATAATCTTCCAACACTTCTCCAATGAAGAATAAAAAAGGGCTCAGAGGGATACTATCTATCACTACAAGATGTCCTTCTCTGACAATGAACACAATCTAGGAGGATTGCCCATCTTCTACTGTAGATGTCGTTCTCCACACGGCAAGTCTAGGGCTACTGAAACTTCTCCTCAATGATCATACCTTGAGCTCAACAACTACCACTATAGTAGATATTTTTTTCCATCAATGTGTTGCACACTAGGCTTCAACTTGGGAACTACCACTCTATCCTCCAACAAACCATAAGTGCCCAATCCATTGTCCACACTTGATCCACTCTCATGCTTCCCTCCAACAAAATATGAGTGGCCAATCCTTGTTGTAGCATTTGCACTCTAGTTAGGGAATCCAAACATCTATGTTACCCTTCCTCTTGGTTGCCAATAAATTCCTCAAACCATCCACCTATCAATCAAACATCTGCAAGAGGTATCTACTGTAACACTACTGCTACCTCTTGCCTTGGGATCTGTGCTTTCTCAAGCTTTGGTTAGGGCACACCAACAACCCTAACCCTGCTTCAATTCACTATGTTCCCTTGCTCAACATTGTTGCCTCCTTCTTTGTCCCTACTATGTGTTCTCCACACATTGTTTAGACCTAGGATCCTCCTTAAAGCACCTTACACCCTGCGGTTATGCAAAAAAATAGGTCTCAACCTCCTTTCAAGGGTTTACACCATTATTCATATGCACTAAGCCTTCTTGTGACTATGGCTTGCAGGGAAGAGCCTCTCTAGGCCTCATGACCCCTCAAACATGTCACCCAACCTGCTCTTGTAGCAGCTCCTCTCCTGCGGCCTGAACATAGACACCATACCATACACAAATAGCACATAATTCACCCAACTTACTTATTCTCCTATGCCCTGATATGGAAAGGAAGATTCACTCACACTTCGCACCAAAACCATGGAAAATTCCTCTCCAAAATTAGTAGTGTTTTCTCCTCTCCTTTGCCTCAAACTCACACCCTATTTTAGAGCTCCTCTTTAATGATAAGTGCACTTAGGATATACACAAATGACTTATAATCACCTTATATTTATACCCAATACAAGGGCTCCATTGAATTTCATTTTAAGCTCGTCCAATTGTCAGTATACCTCCTAACAGTTAGGTCTACTTGACTTCTCCTTGTGCAAGCCCACACATAACCTTCAAAAATTAATATCTTGACTTCTAGACCTCAGATTTGTATGATTTTGATTGCCTCTAGTTCCTCTCGAGGTCTTGTATCATAAAAAATCATTACATGTTAAAATATCCTCATGGTTTTTGCCCCAAGACCTTTGGGTACAAAACCCCAAGCTTGGGTTCCAACCCCACAAGTCACTTTTCTAGCGCTCCAACCTCCAATCTCGAACCCTAGGGGTTGGAGTACCTCCTAAGCTACAAATATCAATACTCTCTCTTAGAGAGGTACTTCCAACACTAGGAAGTATCCATCATCATCATCTCCAGTGACACTAGCCCATCTAGCATCCATCACTGCAACATACTCTATAGAATGAACCATGGAATCTCAGTAATGTCTTTTCCTCATCACATATGAACATGAAGATCCCAAACCTACATAGGGTTGCTACCTATGAAGCTAGAATCCCTATGAGCCTACATGATCTCCAATGGATCAGTAACACAAGAACTCATCCTCCTAAATCAAACACAACTCGTGTAAACCCCTCCAATATTAGATATGCAACATCACGATCTGATGAAGACTCTAGTTGAAAATTTGTAGTCCATCACATGACGGGATCTTGATCATCCTGATCTCATTCATGCCAAATCAATCCTCGAGCAATCCCATTGACCCATGGGCAATCAAAGGATGTCCATGATTAGCACTCCACCCTACAACAAATTGTTGTTCACCAGGCTCACCACCAATCCACCATAAATCCCAACCATTCTCACCTCTAAGCTAGTCAAGACAACATCTCAATGTCTTCATTTGAACCCTATGCTCCATGATCTAGAAAACCCTAACTCCCTCTAAGTTGATTTGTTGTGCACACTCTAATTTATTGTCCCTTCAAAGTATCTTAGACACGCTCTGATACCATGTTGTTTTTTCTCAATACTAGTGTCTAGGATAGAATCTTATCATCATTGATGCTACCAAACCAAGTATCACAACAAATTGCTTTTCACAACAGAACAATATATAATAATTAAACTACTTGTGCAAAAAATATACACAAGCATACAATTTTGTACAATAAGCCAACTTTGTTAGATCAATTCAACTGAATAATACAATAGTTTATGTCTCTTATACTAGGGATAATGCCCCTCGTACATCCACTGATACAAGATAACAAACTGGGGCTTAGTGTCATTCCATCGATAACCAATCTACCCTCAACAAGATAATTTGACCATTTGGTTGATGTAGCATTCAATCACAACTCCTCTTGGTCGTACCCTGTACCTTCCTGGTCCTTCGTCTCCTAATCTGCAACACTGCCTCTATCAAGGATCCAAGTCCATCTTACCACTGAATCTCATCTATCCAATCTTCTCACTAGTTGTGCCTTATTCCATCAAGGGAATAACACATCAAGACTCTTGTCGAGTTGTCTACAACTCCATTTGTGAACAACTCACAACTTCCCACTACTTCTCCTCAGCGACTCAGGGATTTCATCCCACCATAGTCTTCTTGCACTTCTCCAATAAAGACTAACATAGGGTTTGGAGGGCTACCACCTATCACTGCAAGATGTCCTTCTCTCATAATTAACATGGACTTAGAGGACTGCCCATCTTCTGTTGTATATGTCCTTCTCCAGACAGAAAGCCTAGGGCTACTCAAACTGCTCATGCCTGATGAGACCTTGAGCTCAACATTTGCCACTTTAGCAACTACTTTTGTCCATCGAAGTGTTGCACATCGAGCTCCAACTTGGGCACTATCATGTTGTCCTCCAAAATACCATAACTTCGAAATCCATTGTCCACATTTGATCCACTCTCATGCTTCCCTCCAACAGACCACGAGTGACCAATCCTTGCTGTAGAATCTACACTTTGGTTAGGGCATCCAAACATCTAGGTTACCCTTCCTCTTGGCTACCAAAAAACTCCTCAAACAATCCACATATCAATCAAACATTTGCAAGAGGTCATTGCTGCAACATTGTTGCTCCCTCTTGCCTTGGGATCTATGCTTTCTTAAGCTCTAGTTAGGTCACCCTAGCAGCGCTAACCCTGCTTCAATTCATTGTTTTCCCTTGCTCAATATTGTTTCCTCCTTTTCTATCCCTACTAGTTCTTCTCCACACACTATTTTTCCCAAGGATCCTCCTCAAATCAAAGTTAAAACTCGTGATTATGTTATAGCAATAGGTTTCTACCTCATAGCAAGGGTTTACACCCCTATTCAACTGTGTTGAGCCTTCTCGTGACTGCAGCTTAAAGGGAATATCCTCCCTAGGTCTCACGACCCCTCAAACATGTCATCCAACCTAATGTTGTAGTAGCTCTTCTTCTGCAGCATGAACATAGACACCATACCATACACAAATAGCACATAATTCACCCAACTTACCTCTACTCTTGCGACCTAATATGGCGAGGAAGTTGCACTCACAATCTACCCTCAAATTTCCCCTTAAGTCAATTTTATGACTGCCTCAGAGGTGTAGCCTTTACCACATAAAATTTGCACCAAAACCGCAAAGAATTCTTCTCCAAACTCTGTTATGTCCTGAGACTTGCACCCTATTTCAGAGCTTCTATTTGATGATAAGTGCACTTATGATATACACAAATGACTTAAAATCACCTTGTATTTATATCCAATACAAGGGTTGAATCGAATTTCATTTTAGGGCTCGTACAATTGTCATTAGGCCTCCTAACATCTAGGCCAACTTGACTTCTCTTTGTGCAAGCCCACACATAACCTTCAAAAATCAATATCTTGACTTCTAGACCTCATATTTGGATGGTTTCCATTGCCTCGGGTTCCTCTCGGGGTCCTCTATCATCAGAAATAATCACATGTCAATATCTTCATGGTTTTAGCCCCAAAACCTTTGGGTACAAAACCCCAAGCTTGGGTTCCAAGACCACAAGTCACTTTTTTGGCACTCTAACCTCTAATCCATGAACCTTAGGGGTTGGAGTAACTCCCAAGCTACAAATCTCAACATGCCCTCAGTTATTCCCTCCAACGTTCCCTCTGTACCCTCCGTCTCTGGCTCTACGATGCTACCCTGCTGCCACCCAATGATGAATCACTACAGGAGTAGAGGTCGACGCCTTAGAAGAGGTAGGGGTCCTGGGTGTCGCCCCACCATCTTTGACGAAGTCACCATTACAAATATGTTTGATTATGGCAGCCCATAGTTAATTAGGAGAGAGGTTATTACCATAGAGGAGGAAGAGACTCGCAAAGGTTGTTTGACGCTCTAGGCTCTCTGAAACCTCCTCTCCCTCTAGCTCAATGAGAAAACCTAGGAGAAACTGAAAGCCTTTGGTTAGATAACTTAGCTCTTTTCCCACCAGAGTCATTCCTTCTCCTCGCTCAAACGCTTGGTCAAAGACCTTAATATTGAATTTCCACTGAACATCCCATCCTCCTCTTCACCTGCTCCTTCTCCCTCATACTCCCCTCCTATCAGATCCACATCTCTGCCTATTGCCTATGCTCCAGTGTCCCACCCGCCACCCTGCCATCCCTACTATGGTCAATGCCCCTCCCCCTCCTCTCCTTGCCCTAATCCCTACGACTCTTACATCCTGGAGGAGCTCCCGATGGATTCTGGAAACATGCAAGCCCAAGGCAACGCTCAGGTTCAATGTGGTTCCAGTGTGGTGACCATGCAGTTCCAATGCAACAAATTCTAACACTCCTGCCTCAAGACGATTCTTGGGTTGGTACCCTCAGTCTGGTCTGGCTCAATGGAAAGCTCACAACAATGTTCATTTTGGTTTGGCTGATGAATATGCGACACATAGCCTCAAGGCTTGCTGATGTTTTTGGCACTTCACCAGTTTTGGTCATTAATGCCAATCAACTAAATGCTAGATCTTAAGCTCATGCTTTTTGATAACTATCAATTTGAATGTAAGACTTTTGAGCTCTGGTTTCTCCTTTTTGGAATGCCTTTCAATTCTCATCTCTAATTTCCTCACACAAAACAGAAAACACACTCATGAATATAAACTATGTACATTTTTACTTATTAATATAATATAAATATATTTACTTCCAATAAAAAACCATTATTTTTTAGTTATTAATATTTTTTAATACTAATATTATTTTATTTCTTTTATAAACTACATATCTCTTATACTAAACCATAAAACACCTCTTAACACGATTATATATAATTTTTTAAACATAAATAAATTTATTTTTACTTTATATATTAACATTTTTTAATAAAAGGTTAACACTTATACATTAAAAAAAATTATTACATGTGATTGAGCGTATATGCAATGCAATATATATGATATATATATCGATTTAAACTAGAACTATTAAAAATCAAGGTTATGAAGTGGGGAAGCCACCTTTCTATTTTTAAAATTGGATAACACGCTCCTCTTTTGGGAAGAAAAGTATGCATAGATATTTGTGTATGCATTATTCTAAAAGAATAAAAGAATAGCTTTCTTTCTTAGTTGGTCTAATATATAATGCTTATATTGACAAGTTAGAACCAGTATGGAGTGAAGATATGTGATTATTGGGAATTGAAATTAGGGGTGTTTTATAATGTTGGTGTTTTGATTTTTTTTTAGAGAAATAACTTTTAGGATTTTGGGAAGTGATAATTTATTAATTCTAAATTTCAAATTATTTTCTTGATAAATATAAATAGATTTTCGTAATGGGATAGAGTAATTTAGGGAAACTAAGTCATTATTTTGGGTAAAAAAAATGAGGGACATTATTATAAAAATAAAACGGTTGGCATTTTGATATTGTTATTTATATGATAAATATTTGGATTACTAATTTTTTAATTCTTTAATGTATATTTGACATCATTTAATATAAATGTTTTTAATTTGGTTGACGATAAGATTTTTCACTTCGAAAAATCAATTGGGTTGTTTGGTGTATAACAACCACCTTTAATGTGGTTGTGTTAGTTGATGATAAATGTGCATGGGGAGAATTAGTAGACCATGGTTAACTGTGGTTAAATATGGTTAAGTTATGGTTGACTATGGTTGATGAGGGTTGACCATGATTGACTAGGGTTAACTATGGTAGACCATGGATGAATATGTTTGACCATGAGAGATTATGTTTGATTTTGGTCGACCATGTTTTACCGTGGTTGACCATTTTTTGCCATGGTTGAGCATGTTTAATGATGGTTGACCGTGATGTCTATGGTTGACTATGCTTGATCATGGGTAACCATTTTTTTCCATGCTACCCATTGTAACCAAAGTTAGCCATGGTTGCCCATGGTTGACCATGTTCATTGCAATTAACTAAGGCTAACCATGGTTTATTATGATAACATGGTTGACCATGTTGCTCATGCTTAACCATGGTTGACCATGTTGTCTATGGTTGAGCATGGATGACTATGTTTAACTATGCTACCCATTGTTTACAATGACTGCCCATGGTTGATTATGTGGACTATGCATAATTCTAGTTAATTATGGTTGACTATGGTTGACCATTTTGGCTATATTTTCCTTTGTAGAGCAGGTTTTCTCATCTATGACTATGTAGATTGTGTATGACTATCTTTGACCATGTATGGCTATATTTAACTATGGTTTCCTATGACTACCCATGAAAGGCTATGGTCGCCTATGGTTGACCATGGTTGATAGTGTTTCCCGTGGTTGAGTATGGTTAACTATCATTTAATATGGTTGCCCATGGTTCAATATCATTGACCATGGTTGATTAGGGTTGACCATGATTGATTATGTTTGACTCTGATTGACTATGTTCAACTATGGGTGACTGTCATTGATTATGGTTGATTACGACATGGGTAATGTTCATCATATTGTAAAGTTGGGCATTGTTCATCATTGTAACATTGTAGGTTTTAACCCTGTACAGAAATTACTTGCATACGAATTCTAAAACAAAGAAAATAAACAATGCGAGAGCATAACACATAAAACACATATACACATATACACAGAGATTTTCCCCTGGATCCCAAAACCGGGACTACCAGCTTGATTTTTCATTATGTTTCTTTCAATTTTACAATACATATTTATACATGCCGAAGCATCCAATACCATGGACTGAAAACCATCGCGTCCAAAACCATGGACCGAAAACCATCGTGTCCAAAAAAGCATGTTTGAAAATAATGCACAAAACCATAGGTGGGTCCGTCCAACCTAACATAGGGTCGAAAACCAAAATTTTCCGAGGCGCTGCCCCGGACCCCATAAAGTGGGGTTATGGGTACCCCTCAAACCCAATGTTAACTATGTGGAAAGAATATAACACAACCCAACAATCTCCCTCTTGTTGTTTCTTTCCACAGGGGGCCACAGGAGAGCTTAGTCATTTTTCCAACCCTGAAACATCCATTGCTTCTCTACACCAAGAGAAATTCTCAGAGCTAACAGATTTTGTCAATGCATCTGCAGTATTCTTCAAAGTGTCCACCTTTACCAGCAACACCTTTTTGTCTTCAATCATATCCCTCACAAAGTCATACTGAATGTCAATGTGCTTTGTCTTTGAATGATAAGCAGGGTTCTTTGCCAAGAAAATTGCACTTTGACTGTCACAGTCTATCCTTATAGCTCCCTGTACTAACCCCATACTTGAACACAATCTCTGCAACTAAATTGCTTCCTTCCTTGCATGAGTGGTTGCCATGTATTCCGCCTCTGTAGTTGATAGTACCACTACAGATTGTTTCTTACTCATCCAACTGACTGCACCTCCAGATAGGTTAAACACATACCCACTTGTAGATCTTCTCTGATCCAGATCTCTAGCCCATTCTGCATCAACAAAGCCACGAATATCCAACACTCTATCCAATCCTGGTCTTCCTTGGTAGCACAAACCATAATCACTAGTGCCACGCAAATACCTGAAAACCTGCTTCACTGTTGTCCAGTGCTCCTT
>APFE031257385.1:0-26501 GCA_000404065.3 Pinus taeda
CCATCTAGCTATGTAATCACAAGCAGTCTCCCTCAATTCTTTCTTCCAATGGTCATCTAAAGTGGGTTGCATTTGACTTCTACTAGCTTGAGGACCATGTGCATCTGATGGAGAGGAGGGAGTGAAATAACTTTTGATATTCATATCACCCTTTTTCATTCTACCCTTTCCCTTTTCTTGAATAGACTCAAGAGAGGGAGGAACATATCAGAAGGGGTTGGATGCATCAGTACAAGGGATAGAGGAAGAACCCTCAAAATCAAAATGGGGGTTAGTAGCCATCATTTTTTGTATATTCCTCTTCCTCCCAATTTCAGCCTCTAACTCTTTTTGTCTAGCCTTATCTTCTTTAAACTTCTCAAAGCTGGCTAACAAATCCTTCCTAATCTCCCCAATTTCTGGTGAGGTACATGGAGTAATTTGGCCTCTAATCCCCGCCAAGTGTTGTTTCGGCCTATTAATGCCCCCAGGACCTTCCTTAATTTTCCAATGGCAAAATTTGCAATGCATTTGACTTTCAACCATTTCAACATATGCCCGAGCAGCATCTTTCACTCTAGGTGCCATTTTTTGACTTGGAAATGAAAGCAAACAATCTGAAAATGACACAAAAAAAGAAAAAAACATTGATTCAATGTTCATTTCTTTCACCAAAAACACTCTTTAGGATTTCTAGATTTGCACATAAAATTTAATAAGCAAAAACAAATTTTTACAAGTGAAAACAAATACCTCCAGGCACAAACTGCCTCCTCAAGCTTGCTCCAAGAAACCAACTCCTCAATGCTGCTTCAAATGGCTACCCAAGAAGCTCCTCACTCCAACTACAATGCTTGCCCAAGACTCCTTACTGCTGCTCCAAAAACAAACTCAACAACTCCTCACAAACACTCACTCAAATTCTCACTCAAATGCATGAGATGGTTGTGAGAGAATGAGAGGGGTTGAATGGGTTAAATAGGGTTTGGGAGAGGGGAATGGACCCCAAAGACCAAATAGGCAATATTAAAACCATTTGGAGTCCACAAAAAGAAGACTTCAAAAAAAAAAACGCAGTTTAAGGTTTCATTGGGCCGCTGTCACTAACTTGGCCAAGTTAGAGCGGGCCAATAAATGCTCTAAATGCCATGTCCAAGGGTAATGAGGTGTCGAAAATGATGTAGATACTTGTGAAGTCCATGAATTAAGGGTTGGCCCTCAAATTCACCTCATTGCCTCCTGTGGGATCCCATGATCTAGCTGGGGTCCCACAAAGCGGTCTCCATGGGTCACTGTCATGTCCCCAATTAAAAATTTTGATAAGGAAATTTCCAATTTTGCAATTTTGGCGATTAATATATATATTTAGATAAATAAAATTAGAAAAAATAACTAGTGGAGATATTTAATAAATTTTGGAGAAAAGACAATGGTTGGGACCTAGGAAAAGAAGAAAATTACACTTAAGTTGTGGAGATTACCAAGAATGGAAATCAAACCATGGGAAAGATCAAATTATGGTATGACAAAAATCGAACCATGGTATGAGGAAGTGAAAGCAAAAATAAAAGGAAGGTTAGGGCCTCATTTTTATCATTTGGTTTGCCATTTCATTTCTGAATTGAAGGTTTGCTTAAGTTGTTTAGCTAAGTCTGTGAAAATTTATGAATCTATAACAACAGAAATCCCACTGCAATCACTGGTTTTTATCATCTCCTACTTGTTATTTCATTCAACAAGTTATTTAATTATAAACAATGATGAAAAACACTACGCAGACTACACTGACATACAGATCATAAACTGAAACAATGGATGAGACAAACACACAAGGGACACTGTTATTTTTGGACAACACGTCCTCGAAAAACCCAATGCAGGAAAACCGGTGCAACATATAGAGGGTTTGTATTATTGTTAATTTTAGGTATGTTCTATGCATAGAGAAATTTATTTCAATTCGTCCATTTAGCTCAATATCAATTCCAGATTAGCAATCACATTTAGCATGATAGTAAAGTGCACATAGAACATAAACATAAATCGCAGAAAACAAGCCAAGACAAGAGGACACAAGATGTCGCGCTAGCCAGGGACAAACCCTAATGTGGGGAAACCCTTGATCAATTCTTCTTATGTTCTTCAATAGTTCAGCAAAGAGAGAGATAGTAGTAAGTACATATACATCAAAAGTCAACACTTTGACTTGTCAAAATAAGAGCAGAGATCCTCTCTAAGAAGATGTCACATGAGGTAGTTGATCTGAACTCAGGTGATTCCATCACCTTGTTGTACCTATCACTGTGTTGCACTATGTTGCACCGTCACCATGTCCATCATCATTGTCCTGCACAATGTTGCACCATCACTAAGTTGTACCTCATCATGATGTACCCAACATGTTGCTCTTCATCATCATGTTGCACTATTCATCATGTTGCACTATGCATCATGCTGCACTATGCATCATTGTGCTGCACCATTGTCATTGTGCACTATGCTGCACCATTCATCATGTTGCTTCATGCACCATGCTGCTCCATGCACCATGCTGCTCCATGCACCTTACCTCACCGTGTTTCCCATGCACCTTACTGCACCATCACTGCACTACAATACTGTATCTTACCAACCTTAGCTGCTTGCTATGGCTTGCAGCCAAGCAGAGCAGCTAGGCTATAGTTACACTCTTCATGATACTTAAGGACAACGTATAATGGTTGTATATATAAGTGTCCCTTCTTGCTTCCTTGAGTGTTGCGGCTAGGTGACTGAGATTACTTCCTTATTGCCGCTTCCAGACCTTCCCTTTTGACGTTGTCCCTGTCATGTCAGATTAGGCATCATATAGCTGAGGTATGACTGTGGCAGAGCTCCTCTTTCTAGCATACATGAATCCATCTTTTGCTGCTTACAACCCTCAATGACTGCGGATAGGAAGGTTGCGGTTAGGACAACATAGAACCCTTCTTTTGTAGCATAATAAGGCCAGCATTTAGAGTGCTACACAGAACTGCGGCTAGGTCTCTTTTAGACCAGTGTGTAGACTTAGAACCCTTGCTCCATGACAGCGTTTAGGGTAGCGTACTTAGGCTTCTTATTACTGTGTAGAGAGGTCCCATTTAGGACAACGTGGAACCTTATGTAGACTCCACCATAAGAGTTGTCCTCCATGACAGCATTAGGCTTCTATCATATCAGAGTTAAGACTTCTCCTTGGACTACGTTATGAAACCTTCCTCCCTAACTGTGTGAGCCTTCATGACTATAATTTAGTGCCTCTTCTTGCTGCGTATTAGACTTCTCCATTAGGTTGTTAGGGCTTCTCCATAGGGCAACGTATTAGACTTCTTCATTAGGCTGTTAGGGCTTCTCCATAGGGCAACGTATTAGACTTCTTCATTAGGCTGTTAGGGCTTCTCCATAGGGCAGTGTATTAGACTTCTTCATTTGGCTATTAGGGCTTCTCCATAGGGCAGCGTATTAGACTTCTTCATTATGTTGTTAGGGCTTCTCCATAGCGCAACATATCACCTAGGGCACTCTCTCTAGATCTCATATTCATCAAACCCAAAACAAAATGAAGAGAGATCACAAGAGTGTGTGTGTCCAAATGACTAACAAGCCACCTCTTTTTATAATAAAACGTTGAGCACAAGTGGGGGCAATTTGGTTGTTGACCGACCTTGACGAATTGTCCCATAACTCAAATAAATTCATATCTCCATGAATACATGTCAGAATCAGATGATCTTTAGATCAATCCTACACCTCTCGACGAGAGGAATCCAAGAAAAATATCAGCTGCCACAAATAAGTAGACCCACATGGAGTTTGGCCCTAGTTGCCAATTTTAACACTCCCTCTCAACTAGGGAGAACTCCATCTGCTAATCCATCTGCCAAATTGTACTATCTCTGACATCAGCGCCCTGCTCTGCTCTGCCGAACTCTGAAGAAGAAGAAGTGATCGAGTATAACAGTGAGTGTATCATACCACTCTTACTGATCTGAAATCAATTCCAAATAAAGAGAGTGTATCATACCACTCTTACTGATCTGAAATCAGTTCCAAAAGAGAGTGAGTTATATCACTTTTACTAGCCCGAAGTCAATTCCAATTGATCCCAGATCAACATCATCCTAGCATAGGGAGTGCGGTAGTAACACGATGCGTCCATTGGTACTACTATGGTCCCTATCCTCATTTCCCTACTCATTGGCCAAATGAGAGGTACTTCCCATGAATCCCAGACTACATTGTACAATGTCTCAGCAGGAGAAGGATGAACCACTCATCCTGCCTACATGTTGCCAAGGGTATCCTAGGGGAATGCTGAACCACTCACCCTATACACAACAAATCACTAGGGGAAGGCTGAGCCACTCACCCTATGACTGTGTCTCAACAGGAGAAGGATGATCCACTCATCCTGCCTACATAGCAAACCACTAGGGGAAGGTTGAACCACTCACCCTATGGTTGCTCATCACTCCCAGAAGTACCCCCAAGCCCCCGGAGCTCCTAGAGCTCAATGTCCATATCATACAGGACCCTCAGGAGAGAGTCTCTCCACGACTCCTAGTCATTCTCGGAAAGTCACAAATTTGACCTTTCCCATGGACTTCGACAGAATGTCGGCGACCTGCACATCAGTCCCAATGCGATGGAGCCTTCTTGCTCCTCGATGTACCATATCCTAGATAAGGTGGTACTAATGTCTATATGCTTGGAGCGATCATATAACACGGGATTCCTCAACAATCGAATCCCCCTCTGGTTGTGACAAAAGATCACGATGGTATCCAGCCCCCTCTAGTTGTGACAGAAGATCACGATGGTATCCAGCACGTGTCCAAACAACTCACTAAAGAGCTTTCACAACCAGACAACTTCACACGAGGCCATACTCACTGCTATGTATCCGGCCTCATCGGTGCTCAAAGCAACCGACTTTTTCTCCCTACTCATCCAGGATATCGAAGCAGAACCCAAAGAGAACCAGCACCTAGAAGTGCTCTTGCGATCCTCCACACTACCTGCCCAGTCAACATCAGAATAATCATCTAGCTTCACTTTTTAGGCAGTGTATCTCAATCTATGAGAGATTGTGCCCTGACGATATCTTAAAAGATTCTTGGCACCAAATCTAGTGAGGCTCATCCATATATGAGCTCAGCATGCTAACAGCAAAACATATATCCGGACGAGAGTTCACCAAGAACATCAATGCTAGTATGAGTTTATGAAACTCAGAGGCATTTCCCAAATCAGGTCCAGCATCACTACCACATAACTTCTTAAAGACAGGCTTCATCGAGGTAGTCACGAGCGTGCAATTCATCATTCCAAATCCGGAATGCAACTCCCTCTTACTTTTGCAAATGAGAGGGTCTGCCCCTGTCAGAAAGAGGTTGTCCTCATAAGGTACCAGTGTGAAAGGTCTATCATCCACCACCTTCAAGCAATGGTTTGGATCGGCTTCACTCCTAGTGAATCTCAGCTTCATCAGACAACTATCAATCCTCTCATATCAAACCTGAGGTGTTTGCTATAAAGCATAGAGAGCTTTCTTCCACCTCCATACTTGAGATTCCTCATCATGAATCTCAAACCCCTCAGGTTGTTCCACATCCAAGGTCTTGCTACATGAGGGGAATGGTCCCCTTGTAAGTTTGCCTTCGGTACATCTCGGACATGTACATTCATGCTCTTCTTGAATTCAAGCATCCCTTTCACCATCTGACTCACATCAGGTAGGGACTTATAAAGAAGATGGGCAAACCTCCGGTGCCATTGAAGAGATGTGTCACACAACATGGTCCCCAATGGACTTCCTACAACTTGATACAAATTGCTAGCCCTAAACCCATGAGTAAAAGCATCTTTGAAAATTCCATTTTCAAAAACGTACCTTTCCATCGATGAATGCCACCTTGAAACCTTTGACTTCCATTGTCGAAATGGACACCAAGTTCTTCTTGAGATCAAGTACATCAAGAACTTCTTGTAAGTGAATCGTGTTACCCTTATTCAATTGAGGGGTAACATTCCCTACACCCTTTCTGGGATAGGTGGCATTGACTCCAAGTATAGTCCCCACGATTGTTTCGATCTCTACCAAATTAAAGAGAGCTTCCTTCTATCCAATGAAGTACCTCGAAGCACTACTATCAATAAGCCAAATTCCCAAATAGTCTGGAGGAGCAGTAGTGGAGAGGGCCAATATAAGATAATACTCCTTTAGTTTATCAGAAACAACATTTGATTCTTCATACCTGGAGTTCCTTGCTTTCTTTGAAGAGTCAGCCATTTCCTTGATGACCTGCATTCCCTTTTCCTTTGCCATTGTACCCGTGATTCCTCTGATCATTGAAGATGCCCCTGGAATGATTGTTATCATCATCAAGTGATGTGTCCCTTCTATTCGAACACTCCCTCACATAATGGCCAAACTTATTGCAAGCAAGGCATCTGCCTTTCCTTCCACCCTTAGATCCAAACTTCCTATTGAAGTGACCTTTAGGTAGGCCACCAGATGCTTCCACTGCGCCTCTTGGATAATATTCTCTGCTTCGACTTCACCCTTGGTGAATTTGAAGTGGGATGAGGAACCCATTGAGCCTTTTGTCCTTTCCAACTATCTTTGGTGATTGTTCTTTCACTCTTGCTTGGGCTTTGTTTTCGCCTCACCTCTAATACCTTGTTAATTTTAGGTATCTTCTATGCTTAGAGCAATTTACTTCAATTTTTTCGTTTAGCTCAATATCAATTCTAGATTAGCAATCACATTTAGCATGATAGTAAAATGCAGATAGAACATAAACATAAATCGCAAAAAACAAGCCAAGACAAGAGGACACAAGATGTGGCGCCAGCCAGGGAAAAACCCCAATGCGGGAAAACCCCTGATCAATTCTTCTTATGTTCTTCAATAGTTCAGCAAAGAGAGAGAGATAGTACATATACATCAGAAGTCAACACTTTGACTTGTCAAAATAAGAGCAGAGATCTTCTCTAAGAAGATGTCACATGAGGTAGCTGATCTGAACTCAGGTGATTCCATCACCTTGTTGTACCTCTCACTGTGTTGCACCATGTTGCACCATCACTAAGTTGTACCTCATCATGTTGTACCCAACATGCTGCTCTTCATCATCATGCTGCACTATTCATCATGTTGCACTATGCATCACTGTGTTGTACCACTGTCACTGTGCACTATGTTGCAGCATTCATCATGCTACTTCATGCACCTTACTGCACCATGTTACCCATGCACCTTACTGCACCACGCTACTCCATGCACCTTACTACACCATGTTGCCCATGCACCTTACTGCACCATCACTGCACTGCAATACTATATCTTACCAGCCTTAGCTGCTTGCTATGGCTTGCAGCCTAGCAGAGTAGTTAGGCTATAGTTACACTCTTCATGATACTTAAGGACAGCATATAATGGTTGTATATATAAGTGTCCCTTCTTGTTGCCTTAAGTGTTGCAGCTAGGTGACTGAGATTACTTCTTTACTGTGGCTTCCAGACCTTCCCTTTTGACATTGTCCCTATCATGTCAGATTAGGCATCATATAGTTGAGGTATGACTGTGGCAGACCTCCTCTTTCTAGCGTACATGAATCCATCTTTTGCTACTTAGAACCTTCAATGACTACCGATAGGAAGGATGCAGTTATGACAATATAGAACCCTTCTTTTGTAGCGGAATAAGGCCAGCGTTTAGAGTGCTACACAGAACTGCGGCTACGTCTCTTTTAGACCAGCGTGTAGACTTAGAACCCTTGCTCCATGACAACATTTAGAGCAGCGTACTTAGGCTTCTTATTGTTGTGTAGAAAGGTCCCATTTAGATAGCGTGTAACCTTCTATAGACTCCACCATAAGAGTTGTCCTCCATGACAGCGTTAGGCATATATCATATCGGCGTTAAGACTTCTCCTTGGACTAAGTTATGAAACCTTCCTCCATGACAGTGTTAGGCATCTATCATATCAGCGTTAAGACTTCTCCTTGGACTACGTTATGAAACCTTCCTCCCTGACTGTGTGAGCCTTCATGACTGTAATTTAGTGCCTCTTCTTGTTGCGTATTAGACTTCTCCATTAGGTTGTTAGGGCTTCTACAGAGGGCAACGTATTAGACTTCTTCATTAGGCTGTTAGGGCTTCTCCATAGGGCAGCGTATTAGACTTCTTCATTAGGCTGCTAGGGCTTCTCCATAGGGCAACATATTAGACTTCTTCATTAGGCTATTAGGGCTTCCGCATAGGGCAGCGTATTAGACTTCTTCATTAGGCTGTTAGGGCTTCTCCATAGGGTAGCTTATCACCTAAGGCACTCTCTCTAGATCTCATCTTCATCAAACCCAAAATAGAATGAAGAGAGATCACAAGAGTGTGTGTGTCCAAATGACTAACAAGCCACCTCTTTTTATACTAAAACGTTGAGCACAAGTGGGGGCAATTTGGTTGCTAGCCGACCTTGACGAATTGTCCCATAACACAAATAAATTCATATCTCCATGAATACAGGTCGAAATCGGATGATCTTAAGATCAATCCTACACCTCTCGACGAAAGGAATCCAAGAAAAATATCAGCTGCCATAAATAAGTAGACCCACATGGAGTTTGGCCCTAGTTGCCAATTTTAACACTCCCTCTCAACTAGTGAGAACTCCATCTGCTAATCCATCTGCCAGACTGTACTATCTCTACCATCAGTGCCCTGCACTACTCTGTCGAACTCTGAAGAAGAAGAAGCGATCGAGAATGTATCATACCATCCGCTACTGACCCGAAGTCAGTCCCATATAACACAAAGTGTCTCATACCACTCTTACGGATCCAAAATCAGTTCCAAACAAAGAGAGTGTATCATACCACTCTTACTGATCCGAAATTAGTTCCAAATAAAGAGAGTGTATCATACCACTCTTACTGATCTGAAATCAGTTCCAAAAGAGAGTGAATTATATCACTCTAACTGACCCGGAGTCAATTCCAATTGATCCCAGATCAACATCATCCTAGCATAGGGAGTGCGGTAGTAACACGATGCGTCCATCGGTACTACTATGGTCCCTTTCCTCATTTCCCTACTCATCGGCCAAATGAGAGGTACTTCCCATGAGTCCCAGACTGCATGGGTACAATGTCTTAGCAGGAGAAGGATGAACCACTCATCTTGCCTACATGTCACCATTACCAAGGGTATCCTAGGGGAAGGCTAAGCCACTCACCCTATACACAACAAATCACTAGGGGAAGGCTAAGCCACTCACCCTATGACTGTGTCTCAGCAGGAGAAGGATGAACCACTCATCCTGCCTACATAGCAAACCACTAGGGGAAGGTTGAACCACTCACCCCATGGTTGCTCATCGCTCCAAGAAGTACCCCCAAGCCACTGGAGCTCCCATAGCTCAATGTCCATATCATACAGGATCCTTAAGAGAGAGTCTCTCCACGACTCCTAGTCGTTCTCGGAAAGTCACAAATTTGACCTCTCCCAAGGGCTTCGACAGAATGTCGGCGACCTGCACATCAGTTCCAACGCAATGGAGCCTTCTTGTTCCTCGATCTACCATAATCTTAGATAAGGTGGTACCCGATGTCTATATGCTTGGAGCGATCATAGAACACGGGACTCCTCAACAATTGAATCCCCCTCTGGTTGTCACAGAAGAACACGATGGTATCCAACACGTGTCCAAACAGCTCACTGAAGAGCATCCACAACCAGACAGCTTCACAAGAGGCCATACTCACTGCTATGTATCTGGCCTCATCGGTGCTCAAAGCAACCGAATTTTGCTTCCTGCTTATCCAGGATATCGAAGCAGAACCCAAAGAGAACCAGCACCTAGAAGTGCTCTTGCGATCCTCCACACTCCCTGCCCAGTCAGCATCAGAATAATCATCCAGCTTCACTTTTTCGGCAGTGTATCTCAATCTATGAGAGATTATGCCCAGACAATATCTTAAAAGATTCTTGGCACCAATCCAGTGAGGCTCATCCATATATGAGCTTAGCATGCAAACTACAAAACAAATATCTGGACAGGAGTTCACCAAGAACATCAATGCTAGTATGAGTTTATGAAACTCAGAGGCATTTCCCAAATTAGGTTCGGCATCACTACCACATAACTTCTTAAAGATAGGCTTCATCAAGGTAGTCACGGGCTTGCAGTTCATCATTCCAAATCCAGAATCCAACTCCCTCTTACTTTTGCAAATAAGAGGATCTGCACCTGTCAGAAGGAGGTCATCCTCAAAAGGTACCAGTATGAGAGGTTTATCATCCACCACCTTCAAGCAATGGTTTATCATCCATCCCAGTCTTCGGTGACTGCATTCAGGGCAGTCCTGACCATGAACTCGAGATCTGGTGTAGACCCCACGGAAGTCAACTGGTCTCGAATCCCTTGCAACCTAAGGAGGAAGGGATCAATCTCTTCTCCCTTTTGCATCTGGTAATGTCTCAATTGATTCTCCAATAGCATCTTCCGTTGAACGGAAGTCCCCTGGTACACTCCCGCATCTCCCTTGTTGTTTCCTTCTCAACAATGTGCGCGACAACATGATCTTTGACCCTGTATAGAATCATGCATTTAGCCTTTGCTTCAGCCTCCTCGTATTTCTTGAGAGGATCAACATCGACTGGTACAACCACTACTTTCAAGGCATAATCCTTGATATGATTTTTGTCCAAGACTGCTAGGATCCTGGCCTTCTAAATGACAAAGTTGGATGCTCCATCCAATATGTCCTGATCCCTCAGTCCATTGACTGCCATCTCTGCTCAAACAACTGTAGGACTGGTTCTCTTCTCCCTCTCCTACTGCTACTCCAGCAAGACTCTGATCTGGATTTCTTCGGCGCTAGAAATCCTTTAAGGAACAAGCTCCTCTAGACTCCCTCTGAATCTTGATTTCCTTCATGGAAATCCTCCTGCCACCTGTCGAATCACTCCTCTCCAATCCTCCTTTGTTGCTGCTCAACAACCCAGATCTAGATTTCTTTGGCAACAAATCTGCTAAGGCAGTGACTACCTCTACTCTGCTTTGTCTCCTCAAACATTGTTCTACACCAATAGCAGCAGCGTCCCACCAGCTCCTCAAATTGAATCTTCACTGCTCCTCCAGCCCCGACAACTGACTGATTTGAGCCTATCAAGCTCTGTGTTGGCCCAGAGAGTTGACGCAGTCACTGCGTGAGCTCCTCTCAAGTACTGCGTCACCCTCTACAGGCTCAAAATGCTAACGCAAGCAATGCGTGAGCCTCTATGTCACTTCTCTGGCTCTGCGTCACTCCTTCAGCTGCTCCTCCTCCTCTGAAATAGCACTGTCACTCAGGACAGTTGCTTCTCTGCAATAAATTCACTGGATCTCATGGCTAATGTCTTCAATATCCTATGATCTACAATGCTCTGATACCATGTGAAAAATTATGAATCTATACAAACAGAAATCCCACTGCAGTCACTAGTTTATTATCTCCTACTTGTTATTTCATTCAGCAAGTTATTTAATTATAAACAATGATGAAAAACACTATCTGCAGACTACACTGACATACAGATCACAAACTGAAACAATAAATGAGACAAACACACAAGGGACACCGTTATTTTTGGACAACACATCCCCGAAAAACCTAATGCAGGAAAACCGGTGCAGCAAATAGAGCATTTATATTATTAAGCAAGCAGAATCTAAGTACAACAGGTTGCCTCTCACACCGGCTAACCTTTCAGAGAAATCTCGACAGCAAGAAATACATACGAGGGTTTACCTTGTTCTCCAAGTCACAATTGATCCACTGAATGGCCTGACTCCAGCAGAGACTACGAAATCCCAGAGCAATCATTGCTTAGGCCAGCATCTTGCCTCTAGGAGACTGCATCACCCCATCTGTTGGATCGATTTGCTACAGGAAGACTATTGTTCAACCTAACCGGCTCAAAACCTCGCTTCTCTAGCAAAATCTCAAACTTCTGACGAATATCCTGCACTGTCACTGCAAGAGACCCTCTTGGCCTTCATCAACACTGCGTGAACCCCATCCTGGGTTGCGTAGGCCTCTACGTTGCCTCTCGGATGCTACAGCTGCCTCTCTACCCAGTACTCTGGCTCAAAAGTCCTTTCCGATCCAAATCTCTGCTTCTGCCCCTCTCACTGCAACTCAAATCACCTATTTGATTTTCTCAGCAAACCTCGCCCCATAAAAATCGAACTGACTGATCACTTGGTGTATCACTAACTGACCCTCAAGCCTCCTCTTACACTTTTCTTGTTGATGTATCAACGGTCGAGATTAAGTCCCTAATCAACGGCTAAGATTAAAACAGACTTGATCCTTGTCTCTTAGAAGCTTCTCACCCATATTTTTATTAATACCCATTAATATTTTTATTTTCCTAAGTTTAGACTTAGGAACCCCATTAAAAATATTAATTATTTTAATAACTCACAATCCGGGTGGAATTTCTCCAAACGATTTCTGGGTCTTAGAGATCTTATGTATTCTAGCCCCTCCACAAAATTTCAGAGCTAGAGCACATTCGATGCTACCCAAAAGCAACAAAGTCAACAAGTGTTGTTAAGCACAGGGATTTCCAAGCATAGAATCCCAACTCTCTTTCGGTGAACCTAGAATGCCACCCTAAGAGAGAAATTTGGAGTTGATTGGAGATTTCTTTTCCTATCTCTGTGAGTCGTTTCATCTCTGCAACAAGTGGGATGAGTTTTCCAGGAGAACGCAGTAGCAGTAGAGTTGCTTGGAGGAGATTGCTAGGGAAATTAACCTTGAGAATTTGTAGGAAACTTGCTTAGAGGAGGACGATTTTCATTGTGGACATTCAAAGGCCGAAACTGTTGCTTTTGTGTAGACCAAATTATTCTTCCCCAAGGCCTACGCAGTGGTTTCTAGGTCATTTTGTTGTGGCAGCTGTTGCAATCTTGTGTCAGGAAATAGCTGGAATTTCTGTCATTTTAGCGCTATCATTTGATGAATTCTCAGTGATTTTGTGGAGGATTTTTGGGTTGAGTAGCTATAGATTTTCTGGTGGGACACAGAGTTGGGCAATGGGTGATTTCACTTAATTTTTGGGTGATTTCGGGAGGTTGGAATCAGCCCAAAAGCTTTCTAGGGTTTTTTGGTCCGGGGTTGAAGATCATTGTCCTAATTTTTCAGAATTTTTGGAGCAAATCTGAGGCCTCAAACATCTGTTTTCCTCCAACAACAACAATAGTAAATCTCTAGGGAGAGCGTACGGCCAGTGAGCCATTTCAACGTGGAGTTTTCTTCATTCTCACCTGGGTTTTGCGTGCTTTTCTTATCAAGCCCATGTGCACACATTCCACTATATTTTGTACTTAGTTCCACATTGAATATTCAATAAAATGGCTTAGCTCTACTGTTTCTACTCAACAGTATTCTAAATTTACTATTCTTGCGGACTTTTTCAGATTCTCTGTTTAATTGTTTGTTGTAGCTAGTCCATCTTTTGATATTTCACTGTATTTCTCTAGTTAGAATACTACAGTGGTATCAGAGCATGTTCTTGGCCAGTTGTGGGCACGAGAGCATGATATGACAGGGTCGTTTGGTGGAGTTGTTTATCTCCATATAGGTAGAGGCAAAGGTAGAGGAAGCGGTCGTGGTAGAGAAAACGGTCCTGAGCACCTTTATGATATAGAGGTTGAAAAATCTATAGACTACATGGGGGACAAAGGTGATGAGCAGTTCAGACAAGGAGGGCATGACCCACCACTGGAAGAGTTGGCTAGAGCGAACCAGCAAATGATGGATATGATGATGCAGATGTTAGCACTACAGATGCAGAATGTGCAGAGAGGACCTCAAGGTGGTGGAGGATGAAACAATGAAGGAGAAGGGGGTTCTCGAATAGGAGAAGGAATCCATGTGCCTCCACTCACAAATCACACATATGGACAAACTCCTAGACCGACTTTCCCTCGCTTCGCTGAGGAACCAGAGAGAGAGAGAGGAGTTGATGCACTCACCGAGGTGATCAAATCATTCCCCGATGGAATTGATGAGTATGAGGCATTGGATCTTAGAGTCAAGAGGATACTTACTTTTGCATACTATTGCCATCTAAAGGAAAAGTATCAGCCCAGAATAGGGACTTCCAGAGGAGGACAGCATAATCATAATTGGGATAATCATAAGCTACCAGGGAAAGTGACATTGCCAGGGTTTGATGGGTCAACCAAGAGTTTTGCAAGGTCATGGGTTCAGAAACTAGACACTAACTTCAATCTGAATCCTATGCTACATTGCATTTGGAAGGTGATGCGCAGGAGTGGTGGTATCATGGATTAGTCACAC
This sequence comes from Pinus taeda, assembly GCA_000404065.3. NCBI lineage: Eukaryota > Viridiplantae > Streptophyta > Pinopsida > Pinales > Pinaceae > Pinus > Pinus taeda. Next base: position 14,359 of record APFE031257385.1, read on the forward strand.
TTAGGCATGCATCCATCACATCCTATAATGAGTTCACTTGCAGGTTGGCAGATAGATTTGATAGGAAGGATTTGGAGTTGCACTTCAGGGAGTTGGCTAACTTGAAGCAGACAGGCAGCGCAAAGGCTTACATAGCAAAGTTTCAGAGGCTCGCAGTGATGGTTTCAGATATTTTTGAGGCGAGATTGATCATGTTGTTTATTGAGGGTTTGTTTGAGCCTCTGCGAGGTTAGGTGCGATCTTATAGGCCAGTATCATTGCAGGATGCCATCAGCCAAGAACGGAACATGCTAGATGTTGTTCCAAAGACAAGGGTTTCAGCACCTACTAAACCCTCTTTCCCTTAGAAGGGAAAAGACACTAAACATTTTCAAAAGGAGTGGACACGGAAGGTACAATTGGATGATGAGACTAGGGGAGACCTCTGACGAAGGAAATTATGCTTTACTTGTCAGGAGCCATGGGCACCAGGGCATCAGTGTACCAAGGGCAAGGCCCACTACATAAAGGTATTTTCAGACATTGAGCCAAAGGAGGAGGATGCATATCAGGAGGTAGAGGCAAGTGAGGGTGGACCTCAGAGGTCGAGAGGAGGTGGCCCACCGTCCCTACCTAGTGGAGGAGCTTTCTTGCCTATTGGAGGAGTTATTACTTCACTTCAGGGAGTTCCAAAGTATTTGACACTCAGGATCAAAGCCACAGTGCAGGCACAACGTGTATCTGTGTTGGTGGATAGTGGGGCAGTCGACAATTTTATTGATGCACGGTTGGTGGAGCATAGAGGCATTCAAACAGAGGTTTTCAAGGGATTTTCAGTACTAGTGCCAGGAGATAGGACTATGCAGTGTACCCGATATGTTCCCAGCATGACATTGACCATGGGGAACTATTTGGCGACAGACCATTTCTTCGTGGTGGACGTTCCAAACACCAACGAGGTAATGGGAGTTTAGTGGTTGTATTCTCTTGGGCATGTCACCATTGATTGGAGGAAATTGGAGATGGAGTTCATAGGACCAGATGGGAAGCTAGCAGCAGTGTTGCGAACATCTCAATTACATCCCGATATTATCTCGAAATCACGATTTTTTGGCCTAGCTGATGTTTGCCGATTTTTAAAGATATTTTTATGGTATCTTAATTTTGCCGATGTTTGCCAATTTTTTACCAATATTTTCCCGATTTTTCGGTTTTTCTGACCCTCGCCAATTTTATCCCGATGTCGATGTTCACAACATTGGCTAGTAGTACTGAGAAGTATGCACTCATATCCACCCCAGGCAATGTTTGCGCACAATATAGAGGCTGATTTGAGGGGTGGTAATATAGAGTGGGTTGTGGAGTTGAGGATCTCAGAGACAGGGGGCCCGAAGCAGCAGACACATCCAAACATATTGGCTCTTTTGGAGAGACATCAAGCAGTGTTTAAGGGGATTGCACCAGGCAAGCCACGGGATAGAGGGTTTGAGCACACCATTGAGCTAGAGGAGATGCATGCAATCATCAGCACTCCCTATAGGCATCCCAAGGCATACCAGGATGAGATTGAGAGAGCTATACAGGGGTCGCTGAGATTGGGACATATCATGCCCAGCTCGAGTCCTTTCACTTCTTCAATAGTGTTGGTGAAGAAGAAGGATGGGACCCTTCGCATGTGCATAGACTACAGCGCCCTCAACAAGAAGACAATGAAGAACAGGTATCCTATTCCACACATTGATGAGCTGATATATATATATATATATAGATATCTGTGTGTGTGTGAAATTACTTTTGATAATAACCTTCCTACACACCAAGCCTATCATATTTCACCTTACTCTTCTATTAATTTGACTATCCATTCCATTATTGATTTCATTGCTTTTTAAAAATTTTAAGATAGTTATGCATCAATAGAAATAAGACCTAAACCTTGACGTCTTATTCATCTCCTAGAAAAAGAAAGTCCAATTGTCCACACCATGAAAGTATGTTTCGAAATCCTAGACATGAACTCATTACATCCTAAGAATTCAGACCAGAAATTTAAAAAAGAATATGGATATTAAGCAAGACTTATCAACTTCATTTGAAGTTACTTATAAATACCATAAAACTATAGTTTCACAGTTCAATATAATAAAACAATTAAAGATCCAAATGAAGTAAATCCTTCCCCTATAGCAATATCAAAAACAGCACAAGAAACCAAAGATGTACATGTGAAAGAGAGAGGAAATATTTAAGAAGCATGTTTTGGTGTTAAAAAGACTACAAATGAAATATATCGGCAGTATTAAAAATTCAGTAAACAAGAAAGGAAATGTTCCACAAGACATTCCAACAAAAAGATTGAAAGATATGCTACTTACTTTATTGTTTATACATTGCTCGTGAATGAAAATTTGCACTTCTTTTGTAACTGAGCCTCCGCCCAATTCCCTACAATTTCATAGAAAGCACTTAGAGATATGTAACTACATATGGTCCATTTCCTGGCGACAAGAGAAGTCAAAATCAGAAGTATTGAATTTAAAGCTATGAAATTATTTTCTATTTTTTGGGTTTAAATACATCTTTTATTTACAGAAAAGTATTTACAATCAGAAAATGAAAAAGCAGCAGCATATATACAATGACAATCAAGGGTATATGCAACAAAATTTGTTGAAATTCAAATAGCAAAATTGGTATATCAGAAATCTCATGGAATTGTTTTATGAAATAGGTCTCTCAAAAATTGTAGAAAGACCTAACAATATGCATATATTAGAAATAGTAAAACAATTGGAAAAGAGAACAATGACATAAGTTTCTAACTAGTCTCCCTCTCTATATATTTATGTGTGGGTGCATAGTACATACACACTAGTTCTTACCCATGTTGTCTAATCAACACAATACCTGAGCCCTTCACACCCATTGCAACATGAGAAAGTACCTACACATGTTCAGTAATTAACATGATACTTATGACCATGTTACCCTAGAAACTGTTCATGACAGATAACTCACCATGATGAGGAAAACAAACGACACTTGAGCCCTTTGGGTCCTTCATGACATAGTAATTTCCAATGTTGAGTAAATAACATGATACTCAAGTCTTGTAGGCCCATTAGGCCTTATGGGGCCAAGTGACATGCAAAACTGTAATTTATCCAAAAATATATAAAATCTTTCTTTACAGCACTATGTAATATAAAGGAACATGATAGATTGATCAGAAGATATGGGCATGAACTTACCGAACAACTTTACAGAAGTTATGATCTAAGCCAAAGATATCCTAGGCATGTTATTAAAGGTGGAGATAAGCTTCTGTTATTAAATTATTAGAATAAAAGGTCGTGGATCTTGAACGGTGGGTGAAGGAAACTAATCAAAACCTAGACAAGATTCTTAAGAGAAAGGTGCTGAGGAGAAAAATCAATTAGAGAGATAGCAGTAAGAATGTTGGTATGTAAGCAGATGGCAAGAAGGGCAGTCCAACAATACCATAACAGCACCGAAAATGGTGCTTGGTACTTGTTGCCACACAATCTCGCAGGGGTCCTAGGAGGGGTACCTAAGGGACAACTACTAGACCAAATGACAACAATGGGACAAAGACCCATTGTCACCTCAGTCAATGTCCCCTGCTCTTTATGGACTTTCACCGATGGGAGGAGTCCTGGTATGAAGGAAAATCACCCAACCGATAAGGTCAGTGGCAAGGTGCAAGGTGATTTCCTAAGCCCACTAAAAGAAGAGGCTTTGATAATGGCTCGGTTGCTTCAAAAGCAAGATATAGGCTCTCCAAGAAAGGCTTATGAGGAGGCCTAAACGCAGGAGGAAGGGATACTCAATACAAGGAATACACCTAAATCAAGGCTTCCTAACGGAATAAGAGGACCTCTCTTAGGGTTTTGTGAGATACTAATCATATAAAGATTTGGGACCACAAGAGAAACCTAGGGGAATTCAAGCAAGGCCTAGGGTTTGAAAAATCAAAAGAGGAATAGGATACCTTAGGTCAAGTAAGGATAAGACAGGTCAAGGAATGATTAACTCCTAACAAGTTTTCAAGGACAAATGTCCTATGAAATGCCACTAACCAGGGAAGGTGCAGAATAGTAACAGTTTTGGAGCTAGGGCTTGAGATTTCTCTTAAACTAATAGCGGGAATTGATTGAAACTTTGAGGGCGGCTAGAATAAAGGACAGTGTAGTAGCGTACCAACTCGCACCCTAAGGAGATGTCTCTAATGCAATTTCCACTAGGCCCTAGTTGGACTTCTAGGATTAGGGCAGAAAATGGGAAAAGTGAAGGTAAAAGGTTTAAGGTTGAACAACTAGGACTAGGACCCAATGCCTTGACAATTGGGAGAAATAGAGTCAAGATTAACTTTGATGAAGGAACATCGCTCTATCAAGGAGTCCAATGCAGCTTTCACTAACCCTAATGAGGCAGCGACCCAACAACAAAGGAATTTATACTTTGTTTGGCAAGAAATGATGGAGTTTCAAGGATGCAACAAGCTAACTAGCCTCTAGGAACATTCATCTGCAATATCTAACATGCAATGCATGCAATACTTCAAAATCCCAAAAGATTTCATGAATTCACATTTCAATTAGGGCACATTAAGATTGTGACAAGATATTCCATGCATTAATCATGTAAGAAAGTAAAGAACTAGCATCAAAATAGCACTTCCAAGATAAAGTGAATATATCCCTCCATCATTAATAAGGAGAGGGACACCCGGCACGTCTGGGAGTTGTTACCCCCGCGGAAACTGTTAGAGGACTGTCTCTATCAGGCTGCCAAAGATATGGAGCAATGGGAAAGGTTGAGATCAGCGGAGGAAGACCAAGGATACAGTGGTGTGAGGACCGATTCTGGAAGTGCTACAGGTTTGTCGTCACATTGATCACTGTGTGGATTAATGGTGACACATTGTTTCAGTGAAAAGCAGAAAAACTGGGGTTTAAGAGTAAATTCATCGGAAAGCAAAAGATCAACGGCATAGGGAGGAAGGACCGAGAAGTGTCTGATGGGTTGGATCGATGGTCATCGCTCGACAGAAGAGCGTGTAACTTAATTCGCGAGGAAGTGGTTTCTCATACCACAAGTGGTATTTCGAAAGGGGTCTAAGTGGTAACCGGTTTTGTGAGGAAGGCCTTTGATTCCACTCTTCAAGCGACACGTAGCAGCGAGGAGAAAAGAGGATACCGCTTTTCAGGCGGGTATTCCTCGAGCTACTTGTCCACCTGAAATATGCGTGAACCGTTGGATCCACGAAGGGTAGTTCAACGGTGGAGGGTCAGGTATGCAAGTGGAAGGTCGGATGCGAATTTAAGATTCAACGTTAGCCGTTGATCGTTGATTTAGTTGGACTAAGGATGTTAGGGCGCTGTACCCGGAATGTGGCCCTGTCGTTTTTTTTGGTAGCGAATGTAATAATTTTGAAATCCGACCTTATGGGTTGCGTGTCGGGTTTGTAGTACCTATGTTAGCCATATCTCCCGATAGGGGGGATGGTTCCGAGTTTTAAAGATTTAAAGCCAACTCCGCTTCAGTTAGGTCATGTGGACCATTTTTTTGTAAACGCAAGGAAGTTTGGTTTACCTTGTAAAATATGTATGTACTTGTTTCGGTTAATAGAAATCTCCATTTTTACTTGACCAAAAAAGAATATATCCCTCCGTCATATTTGCAATTAGAAGCTCCAAGACAAAAATAGCAAAAATCAAAACATCAAAATGCATCAACAACATCCAATTTCGTCCATCAATTGCAAGTCGGAATTCCTTTTCGAGAGAAAATCTACATCCAAGTGATGATGAGTTACAAATGAGGCTCATCTTATATATATATGAGCCTTTAGGTATTCGATTTAGTCTAATTAGCCTAATGAACCCCTAAAAACACCTTTAATGTGCAAAATAACAATCCTATTGGTGACAAGCCCACCAAATGCTAGAAAATCAGAAAGGTCGAAAGATTTTCTTGTGTTCTTATTAACTTTCTTATGTTCTTGTTTTATCTTTGTTTCATCAAGCAATTATCAAAACCAAAACATGAAGATCAGGGACACCAGATCTAGGCGAATAGCCAGGGCTAAAACCCCTATATAGGGGAAAACCTAATCAAGAACTCTTCCTTCAGTAATTCACATTGAGATGGACCAACACCCTAGACCAACAGAGTTCCCTCCTCCACCAAGTCAGCCTTCCAAGATGATATAGTCTCTTCTTATCCAGCAACTCCAACCCGGCAACAATCCACAAATTCGACTTCCCAGTTGGAGAATTTCGACACCTAACAGCAAAATTTCGGCCTCCCAGTTATGCAAAATTTCAGCCCCCTCCCAGCAGCTTCACACATATGGGAGAGAGATAAAAATTTGACTTCTTATGCTTGTGAAAGACCTCCTTCTCCTTCGTTATCCTTCTTCCTCTTCTTCCTTGAAATTCGTACTTTGGCCCCAAAAGTTGCAGATCGAACTTGTTGTGAGTGAGTGACAAATGAGGTTGAGTTGTGGCCTTTATATAGTGATTCTGCTGCCCAATTTTAAGCTGACTTGTCCAATTTTGAAGTCAACTTGGTGGAGGAGGCTTAGAAGACTAATTTTAATATAAAATAAATTTCTTTATTGACAAATAATTCCCAAGAAGAGTTCTTTACATTATGAAATGGACAAGGACACTTGACACAATCCCTAGAAGCCTGCAATAAAGGCTTTGACCTAAAAATAATTGACCCAAGCATGAAACCCACGCTTTAATAAGTCAATTTTAATAATAATAGAATTTCATTTTTCTTTTTTGACAAGTACATTATATTTTGACTTAAATACATTTATGAAGACCGAACCTAGTTACATTCTTCAACACCAAATAGATCATAAGTACAAAATAAGCCTTCCTAATGAGGTTGAAATGATAAAATAGTAGTGCAAAGGGACATTGGAAGGCCAAATTAACTCCTCCATGTGCCAAGATGAAGAGAAGGGCTCTCAAAGTGATGACCAAATGGGTGGCCCATTGGTTTCCAAGCAAAACATTTGTTGTGCTCCCAAGTGGGTGAGGGGCACAATGAATGGTCTTATGGGTCTCCAACTGAATCAAATAGTTCGATGCTCCATTAATAAGGGCTACAATGACGATAAAATCCCTCCCATGTCTCTTTGGAGGAGACAAAACCCTGTTTGGGCTCTAAATTAGCTACCAAGTGTGTGGTTGAATGGGCAACATGGTCCAAATGCATCATCATCTCTATATGACTGGAACATGAACAAGTAATATGTGGTGTTGAAGACGCCCATGGTGTGGCAATCAATGCTCTGTTGTGGTGGAGGCCCATGGCTCTCAACGTTCACCCTACAAATGCCATCACGACCTTTTGGAGGGCTTGGATCTCATATAGGGAGGCCAAGCCCAAGATGACAACCCACCTGCAATCCTGTATAAGATCCAATGCATCTCCTCACCTTCTAGTACAACAATTCATTAGTGCAATTGAGTAAATAAGCTTGCAAACCAGGGGAAAAAGTGGACAATTCATAGTGGAATGCCCTTCCAAATGGGCTTTAGAAGGTACAAATGTTTCCTTGCTCAAGAAGAGAGGTTAATAAAAGACCCTATCAGGTGGTTTCAACCTCTAAGGGAGTGACAGGTCCATGCTACAACTGTCAAATGGCAAGTATCAGGTGAAATAATGATGGGATAGAGTGGGGCAGCAGGGAAGGTTTCAAACCACATGCCATGGTATAAGGGTAGCTTTTTACTACTCAAACTAGTAGGGGTTCCTAGAGGGGTGCTTGCTAGGTCAAGAGCAACAATGAAGCTAAAGCCCATTGTTACCACAGCTAAAGCTTCCTACTTTTTACAGACTTTCACCGATGGGAGGAGACCCGATATAGAGAATCACTTATGAAGGATATATCAAATAAGATGGATGTGAAGTGATCTTGATAACCCTTTCCGAGGAGAGACTCAAGAGTGGGACTTGCTTGCTTATTAAGTAAGGTACACGATTTTTTAAGATAGGGGAGTAGGGATTTGAGGGCTTGGCTTAGGAAATGTGACTTGTAAAGGAGCTTCCTAAACCCTAAAATCCTTGTGGAACTTGGTTTCCCAAGTGGTTTTTGAAGAGTTGACTTTGATAAGATATCAGACCAAACAAGACCACATGGACGCAGGTTAGGTCAAGAGGATAGGATTTAGCAACCAATGATATGATTGACCTAATTAGGGAGGGGAAAGGGATCAAGGAATGAATTTTCAATGAAAGGCAATGCAAGAATCCCAGTGAGGTTTCTAGCCTAAGGGAAACCAAGGGCAAGAATTGGTCTTCGAGCTAGGGCTTGTGATATCTTAAGATCCCACCGTTGGAATCTCATGAAATTTGGAGGGCTTCTTGATGACACATCAGCACAATTGTGGACCAAAAATTTAAGTATTTGGATGGCTATATTGTGAGATATTTGATGCCCTACGTGACCTATGGGGCTAGACCTAGAAAGAAGAGGAGAAGGTGAGCAAAAACAAGTTTAATGTCATGTCCCAATTTTTATTCTTCTTCATAGTACAGTGAGGGTGGATTTCCAGGACAGGGGATGACCAGGTCAGTGGAGCAAGTTTATGTCATCAAGGGTTCCGATGGTGTTCTGAGTTCTTATGGGATTTGATGGCATTCGCTTGGCATATTCCATCATCAGCACAATTTGCCTTTCATTCCATTGGATTCCAACAACTTTCAAAAATCAGCATTATTGGTGAGCATAACTTAATTAATTATACTCGAGGTCCCAATTTTTATTCTTCTTCATAGTACAGTGAGGGTGGATTTCCAGGTCAGTGGAGCAAGTTTATGTCATCAATGGTTTCGATGGTGTTTTGAGGAGTTCTTATGGGATTTGATGGAATTCGCTTGGCATATTCCATCATCAGCACAATTTTCCTTTCGTTCCGTTGGATTCCAACAACTTTCAAAAATCAGCATTATTGATGAGCATAACTTAATTAATTATACTCGAGGTCCCAATTTTTATTCTTCTTCATAGTACAGTGAGGGTGGATTTCCAGGACAGGGGATGACCAGGTCAGTGGAGCAGGTTTATGTCATCAAGGGTTCCGATGGTGTTTTGAGGAGTTCTTATGGGATTTGATGGCATTCGCTTGGCATATTCCATCATCAGCCCAATTTGCCTTTCGTTCCATTGGATTCCAACAACTTTCAAAAATCAGCATTATTGGTGAGCATAACTTAATTAATTATACTCGAGGTGGCATTACGAGGAGATTTATTGATGGAACACCTCAGTATAATAGCTCGTTGGAACAGGGACGAGAAGATCTACATGATCGGACTTTTGGATGTGAGTTTCAGTGACTTAAGGAGGCATGGTGGCCAATTTACCTTTTTCCCGCATTTAAAAGAATATTTTAATTAAAATAAAAGAGGGGAAAAGTGCTCCATGATTAAAATAATAATAAGAATAAGAGTTTAGAGGGGTACATCAGATCTATAAAAGAGGAGGAGGAGGCCATTGGAGGACATCTTGGCTTTGATATTGTTTCTTTTATGTGAGGTTGAGAACCCGATTCTCTACTTGAGCAGTAGCCCCAAGATGGAAACCCTCAAGTGATATAGAGAGATTGGGCGAGCATCCCTCTCCCATTGGTGGATTCATTCAGAATCCACGGGTGTAGTGATTGATTTCATGTTCAGTTTGTAGGTCGGTGTCAGTATTATTACATATCTTGGAGGGCCATTCCCAGCGATTGTATTAGCGTATATTTCTATAATAAAGCTTGATTGTGTTGTTGCATGTCTCATTGTTCCTCATGTGGTGATTTTTTAATGAGATTTTGTGTAATTTATGGATTTATGCTTTGGGTTTTATATGACAATCTTCTGGTAAATGCATGATAGTCATATTTGAAGTGCCTATTCCAAATTTTCTTAATTTGGGACATTACAGTGGTATCAGAGCATCGAACTTGGCTCAGCCTGAGGGTTAATTGCAAAATATCGAGGATCTATTATTTTGCAGGCATTATTGGATTTCATGTCAAATGTTCGGCTAGATGCTCGGCAAATTGTTGTCCCATGAGCAAATACTCTGATTCACAATAATTATTCGACAAATTAAACCCAATGTTCTTGTCGTCGATCAAGTTTAAAGGACTAAGAAGTATGCGTATTATTAGATCATTTGGATTTATTTAAGTGGGGCCATTGAAAATATTTCAAGGGGCCAAAGTTTATTATTTAGGGTTTGAGTGTGGACGCAAATGTCATTAACAGCCGCATGGAAGCGAATGATAGCCTTGGAATTGTTAAATTTAAAAGCCAAGGTTTATGGTTGTCGTTAGTAATTGCAAAGAGTTGTGAACACTGCAGTTTATCTCTTGAAAAATTATCTTAAGCTGGAAAGCGATTTCAGAAGTGCATAATGCCCAGTTTGAATCATAGTTTCCAAACCTGTGGGGATCGAAAGCCAATTATATAGCCAGATCAAACTTTTGATGAAGCACAAGGCCCGTTTCTTTTTTTCAACAAAGGGGCCACTTGTAAGCAGGAATCGTGGTCTGTCTTTGGCTGTAGCACGGGTGGTGAGAACAGTATGGTGGATATAACCAATCGGGACACCACGCAACGTATTGACCGTTGCAATCAAAGATTCATAGGAAAGGAGCTGTATCGACTAGCATAACGAACATTGTGCTTCCAGCGAGTCGACGCATCAGAATGGGCTTCAGTCATCGGCACAGCGTCAAGTGTTTGATTGATCCATAAATCCGCAAGTTGAAGGATGATGTGTGAAGGCCGAGATTTATAAGAAGGGTCATTTGTAGTGCTCTCAATCCGAAATATTTTGACAACATTAAATACAAGAAGGCCGAATACTTCTCAATCGTTGGGCCGAATTGTGTAGCAGAGATCTCCATGACTGAGGCAGAATTATGTTTGTTCTAAAGGCGATCAAAGTTCATACTTGAAGAACAAGTTTACCAGGGAGAAACTATACCAATCTTCTACGTTACATATCAGTTATAAAGAAAGTCCTGTAGCAGTGCATTTGTAAAAGTGTTGAATGTGGGTGCTAGAGGAATCACCCTTTGCTCATTGTTTCCTTGCGCAGTGATCGCATATTCATTGAGGGATTGGGTATGTTCCTTGTTGTAGCCTATCGTAGGTCATTAAGGAGCATGGTCGTGAAGCTTTTCCTGTAGCAGAGATACGACTCATTGGTTGGATATACACGTACTCTCAGCTGGGAGGAACTGTGTGGTTTTATTGTAGCTTTGATTAAGGCAGAAAAACATAAGGATAAGAGGTCAGTTCTCTTGGGAGCTTTATGACAGCAATGTGTTGAAGGTTGAGCATCAAATTGAAGAAACAACGTTGTGCACAAACCAGGTTCTCTAATGTGCCCATCATGTTGGATTTTCATTGCCATAGATTAGTAATATGACTATGCACCTTTCAGTTTGTTGAAAAATAATTGTTGTCAACAGAATATACTATTTCCTTAATGTTATTTGTTATGAAATTGGTTCGCTTAAGGTTTGGTAATGTGGGTGTGCCACTAACAAAGTGTTTGACAAAATTGTACATTTAAACCTCAGAAAATCTAGTGGCACTAGTTGTGCATTTCCCTAGTGCCTATTTGTTGGATAATTTTGGTGCTAACACCAGTCAAAAGGAAGTTGTTTTTTTTCTAGCCAAGGAGCCATTGAATTGTTTGCAGCCATCTTTCCCTTACCTGTAGCAGCTTCTCTCAATTTGCTACTTTAGATCTGAATTCCCTATGCCTATAGCAGTGTTCGAGCTAAGATGCACAGCAAAATTAAATCAATACTCGGCAAATAACATCAAGCACAGGAGACACAGTTTTTAACGTGGTTCACCCAACCAATCTGGGCTACGTCCACCAAACATAGGCATCGGCAATCTTATTAATCAAACAGGAGATTACATAATTAAATCCTCACAAACTCTCACCCTCATAGCAAACAATCCGAATGGTTGCCTATTTTATAGCAAAGGGAATCTAACAACCTCATTAACTCATTTTCATCAAATATAGGAGGCATTAATCATCTCCCAACAACCTGGAGCTAATCTAGGAACTGATTCCTATTGTTGTCATCTACTGAGATTTT
>APFE031257385.1:38526-49270 GCA_000404065.3 Pinus taeda
AAAATTATGTTTAAAATCTTCAAAATTATGTTTTTTTATCAAAAAACTAAATATTTAATGTATTTTTTACAACGACCGAGTCATTGAAAACGAGTCGGCCGAGTCATTACCGTTTCGGAGTCGAAGTCGGAGTCATTGCTCGGCCGAGTCGGAGTCGGAGTCGGAGTCTTAAAACATTGATCCAAAAGTGCTCTTGCAATCCACCACACTGCCTGCCCAATCAGCATCAAAATAACCATGCAGCCTCACATCTCCGGCAATGTATCTCAATCCATGGGTGATTGTGCCCCGAAGATATCTCAGAAGATTCTTGGCACCAATCCAATGTGAGTGATGAGGCTCAACCATATATTGGCTCAATGTATAACTACAAAACATATATCCGGACGGGAGTTCACCAAGAACATTAGTGCTCCTATGAGTTGATGATACTCAAAAGCATTTCCCAATTCAAGTCTGGCAGCGCTACTGCATAACTTCTTAAAGTTAAGCTCCGTCGAGGTAGTCACGGGCTTGCAGTCCGCCATCCCAAATCTTTCCAATATCTTCACAACATATTTTCCTTGAGATAGGAAAAGTTCTCCTGCCTTTTGCCAGACCTCAAATTCGGAATCCAAATCCCTCTCACATTTGTGAATGAGAGGGTCTGCACCAGTCAGAAAGAGGCCATCCACATAAAGCACCAGTATGAGAGGTCTATCATCTTCAACCTTAAAGGTTTAGATCGGCTTCACTCCTAGTGAATCCTAGCTTCATCAAATAGTTATCAATCCTCTCATACCAAGCTCGGGGTGCTTCCTTCAACCCATAGAGAGCTTTCTTCAAGCTGCATACATGAGATTCCTGATCGTGAATCTCAAACCCCTCGGGTTGTTCCACATAAACTTCCTCTTTAATCGAACCATGCAAGAAAGCGATCTTCACTCCATCTGATGTAGGTTCCATCCTTGCGAGGCAACAAGGGCTATGATCGAGCGGATGGTGGTGTATCGGGCAACAGGTGCAAATATCTCATCATAATCCACGCCTTCTTTTTGAGAGAAGCCCCAAGCAACAAAGCGAGCCTTGTATGCACTTCCATCAGCTCCATGCTTGATTTTGTACAGCCATTTAGAGGTGACAACCAATTTGTCCTGGGGTCTAGGGACCACATCCCAGACATCATTCTTCATAATGGACTCGTATTCTTCATTCATAGCATTCGTCCATACTTGATGCTTCACGGCTTCTTTGAATGATGTAGGCTTGTTTTGAATGATAGTGCTCATAATGGTCAAGTATCCCTGATACCTAGTCGGCTTCTTGCTTTCACAAAAAGTCCCACTTGGTGTAATATGTCTCTCGGCATCTTTGAGAGTCTCCCTAAGCCATGAGGGCCTCTTCTTAGAGGATGAGGGCTCTTGAGGAGGATCAATAAGATCCATAGGTTCATCAACATCTGGCATCTTTTCATCTTCTTTTTCATCCAACTTTTTGGTGTCAGCTTCTTTATCCTTCCTTGGTATAGGAAGGTTGTCACCTTTGCTAAGAGCCATATCTTCGTCAAAGGTGACATCATAACTTATCTCAACTTCCCTTTGACCAGCCACATAAATTCTATAGCCCTTAGAATTTTCTCTATAGCCCACAAAGATTCCTTTCTTTCCAAATGCGCCCAATTTGCTTATTTTCTCTTTCGGCACATGAAAGTATATTGGACTTGCAAAAATTTTGAAATGATAGACATTGGGTTTCTTACCAGTGAACATTACTTCGGGAGTCTTGGGGTCCAATGCTTGATGAGGGCATCAGTTTTGAACATACATGGCGGTATTCGCAACTTTGGCCCAAAGAAACTTCGGAAGCCTTTAATCATGAAGCATGGCACGAACAGCTTCCATAATAGTACGGTTCTTCCTTTCAGCCACACCATTCTGCTCAAGAGTGTATGGTATAGTGGTCTCCCTCTTAATGCCAGCTTCTCTGCAAAAGTCATGGAATTCATTGGATTCATACTCGGTCCCATTATTAGTCCTCAATATCTTGATTCTCTTCTCAAATTGATTTTCGATCATGGCTTTGAAGTGACCGAACCTCATGAACACTTCATCCTTTTTTTTCAAGAAGTAGATCCAAGTCTTGCGAGAATAATCATCTGTAAAAGTGAGATAATATAGATATCCTCCCAAAGAGTTTACGGGCATCATACCAGATATGTCGAAGTGTACCAACTGCAATATATTTGAGGTCTTGCTATTACTTGAAAATGGTCTCGTTTTAAGTTTTCCTTCGGCACATCCCGGACATACACCTTCATGCTCTACTTTGAACTCGGGCATCCCTATTACCATCTGTCTCACATCAGGTAGGGCCTTATAATGAAGGTGGGCAAACCTCCAGTGCCATAGTTCACATTGTAGAGATGTGTCGCAAGACATGGCCCCCGATGGACTTCCTCCAACTTGATACCAAGTGTCAACCCGGAACCCAAGAGTAAAAGCATCTTTAAAATTCTTTTACCAAACATGTACCTTTCCATCGATGAATGCCACCTTGTAACCTTTGTCTTCCACTGCCGAAATGGACACCAGGTTCTTCTTGAGATCAGGTACATATAGAACTTCTTGTAAATGAATCGTGTTACCCTGATTCAATTAAAGGGTAACATTCCCTACACCCTTTACGGGATAGGTGGCATTGTCTCCTAGAATAATCTCCAAGTTTGTCTCCTTCTCTATCAAATTAGAGAGAGCTTCCTTGTATCCGGTGAAGTGTCTTGAGGCACCACTATCAATAAGCCAATTTCCCAAAGTGTCCAGAGGAGAGGTAGTGGAGAGGGTCGATATAAGATAATACTCATTTTGGTTATTGTTAACAACATTTGACTCTTCATACCTGAAGTTCCTTGCTTTCTTGGAGGGTTGACCATTTCCATGATTTCCCACGTTCCTTTTTCCTTTGCCATTGAACCTACCATTCCTTTGATTGTTTTTGTTGAATTTGCCCCTGGAGTGATTGTGATCATCGTCATGTGATGTGTCCTTTCTATTTGGACACTCCCTCGCACAGTGGCCAAACTTATTGCAAACAAAGCATCTTCCCTTCCTTCCACCCTTAGATCCGGGTTTACCTTTGAAATGTCCTTTAGACCCATAATTATTTCTCCTTTTGGCATTAGCGGAGAAAGCAGTGGGGTTGCCTCTATTTGAAGGCATTTCTTTCTCCACCATTCTTGTCTCTTCTTGAATGCATCTCGACATCAATTCTTCAAATCTCGGAATTCGACCATTATTGAGAATAGAGGTTCTAAATATATACCACTCGGGTGGGAGCCCTCCAAGGGTAGTGATAGTAAGTTCCTTGTCAAGAATGACTTCTCCAATTGATAGAAGATCATTCTTGATCTCAGTGATCCTTAAGAAGTAGGATTGAATATCCTCGTCCTTGCCCTTCTTAATATCCTTCAACTTATTTTTGAGGAACAAAACTTGATTTGCATCACTAACCTTGAACATGCTTACCAATCTATCGTAGATCTCCTTGGAGGTGTTCAAGTTGGAGATGTAGGCCACCAGACGCTTGTCAATGGAATCTCTACTAATATTCTTCGCTTTGACTTCACCCTTAGTGTACTTGTTCTTTTTAGCAGTCAGTGCATTTGATGGAGGCTAAGGGATTTTACCCTTCACATAGTCCAACACTTCTTGTTCTTCCAATGTCAGATCAAGAGACATCTTCCATCCGTGATAGTCAAACTTTTCACGGAGCTTGTCTTCAGCCGGGAAGTGGGATGAGGAACCCATTGAGCCTTTTGTCCTTTCCAACTGTCTTCGGTGATTTCTCTTTCACTCTTGCTTGGGCTTTGTCGTCACGTCAGCTCTGATACCATGTTAATTTTGGTATGTTCTATGCTTAAGAGCAATTTACTTCAAATTTCTTATTAGCCCAATATCAATTTCCAGATTAGCAATCATATCATCATGATAGTAAAATGCAGATAGAACATAAACATAAATAGTAGAAGACAAGGCAAGACAAGAGGACACAAGATGTGGCACCAGCCAAGGACAAACCCCAATGTGGAGAAACCCTTGATCAATTCTTCTTATATTCTTCAATAGTTCAGCAAAGAGAGTACAAATATACAAATCTGATATTTTTATGACAGCAACAACAAACCCTAACCAGCAAAGTCAAAGCTGGTCAAAAAGGTCAGATTTGACCTCCAATCAGCGCGGTCAATATCCCAGTCAATTCGGCCTCCAACAACAAAAAGAGGTAGCCCAAAACAGTCCAAAAATTCAATCAAATGAAGGTCAACAAAAGTCAACCTGCAGCCAGCAATTAGGGCAGTCAACGCTGGTCAAACCTGAGGTCATATCACCTCGGTTTGTGTGCCAAAATCTGCGCCCTGTCAAGGAGAAGCAACCACATCTAATCCGCAGTCAAGGAGGAGCCCATGCTGGTCAACGCTGGTCAGAATACCTTCCTGCAATCTTGGTCAAACTCGATCAACGTAACCCTAATCAAAAAACAGACTTCGTCATTTCACACGTGTGAGAAAAGCAACTCCAGAAATGTGTACCCAAACAAAAGAGGAGAGAGAAGGATGAATGGATGAGATGATGAAATAATGCCACAAGGTCTCCTCCTTTTATATGCAACATTGAGGTTAAGTTGGGGGTGAAAATGATTGTTTTGCTTGTTGGCTGACCTTGACAAATTGTCAAGAATATAAATAAATTCATATCTCCATAAATACATATCGGAATCGGATGATCTTTAGATCAATCCTACACCTCTCGGAGAGAGGAATCCAAGAAAAATATCAGCTACCATAAATAAGGTGACCCACGTCGAGTTTGGCCCTAGTTGCCAATTTTAACACAAGTTCTTGGAGCAACCTTGTGAAGGGGTTAGACTTCCAGTTGCATCTTGTCTCAACAACATCATGAGACTAACTGCCCCTATAGCTTCTTACAATGATGATGTTATGAGGAGACTTTTCAGACTAGAAGTAGAAACTTTCCAGGACTTGGACCACAGTGCAGGCCCTACCTTTGGGAAGAAGCTTGAGATTTTAGGAAGCATGGCCATGACTAGGACTTATGAAATCATGTTTGATATAGAGTGTGACAATTTGATTCTACAGATGTTCCAATGCTTCTTCGGCATTAGGAAGCATCATCTTGACATAGTCATAACACACATGCAGTCCATTTTGTCATCATGTATGGGAGGTCGTGATGCCAATTGTTAGGAGTTGCAGTCTCGGTTGTTCTCTGTTTGGAGAAGCGAATTGTTGGTCTCACCTGTTGCTTATGAGCTAGCCGAGAGGTTGGTTGAGCAGAACATTGGGTTGTTCAGGAGGCAGTTGACCCGAGAGGAGCAACTCAAGATTGGGAGATCAAGCAGCAAGAATGAGATGAGGAGGAAGGGACTTTGCTTTGTCTGCAAGGGACCCTTGGGACATAACCACTCATGCTTGAGTGATGCTGGGGAGATGATAGAGGTAGAGCAGGAGGAGTTTCCTTCTGACTTTCAAGGTGAGGACTCTTCTTTGGACGAGTCCATGGGTTCACACAACGATACCTCTGAGGAGCACGAGTAGTCAGGTGGAGTTGATGTGAGTAGCCCAGATGTGCATCCATGTGTGGTAGAGGAGTATGATGAGCAGCTGCTTGTTCCCAAGAGGTAAGGAAACCCGGGAGCAAATGAGCAACTAGTGATTCAACATAGGGAGAAGGAGACAGATGACACACCAAGTGTGCGGGATGGGCCGCTTTTGGAGAGTCAGCTAGTGGCTCATGTTGAGCCCATGATGGAGGATGAGCATACACCTTTGGGCCAGCCATTGGAGTGGAGCAGACAGATGTGCAAGCAATCTCCAGGGAGGCAGTATTTGCAAACGTTTGTCCTCAGGAGACGTTGGAGATTGACCGGGTAGTTTGGCAGGAGTTGTTGGAGATAGTGGTGCATCCATCTTTAGGTTGACAAATTGATGAGGTGTGAGCAGATGCACAGGCAGCTAGCAAAGCCACAGGACAATCAGGGAGCAACCCTCTTCAGGAGTACATAGATAGGGCTTGCAGCACAGTTTGGCCACTTGTACCCATTACAGGGAGAGAGGCAAGACTTTCTCAATGGCACAGTGCAGAGTCAGCAATAGCACAGATGCCTCAGTGACAGTGCAGTTACTAGTAGCAGTCAGAGACTCGGCTGACAAATGCATCATACTGATCACAGTTGATTTGGTATTTAGGAAGCTTTTCAGTTGCAGATGTTGCAGTTGCAACAGCCGCAGATGGAGAGGGAGTTGCAGTGTTGGGAGTAGTTCAGTAGGGTCAGCAGCAGCAGCCAAACATCGAGAACGTGACAGGAGATGATGCAGAGACAAGGGGTTGCTACAAGAGGCAGCAACTCTAGAACACATTCCTCGCTAAGAGCGAGTGCTAGTTTTTGTAGCATCGGATGTGTTCTAGCCTTGAAATTTTGTGGAGAGGCTAGAATGCATGAGATCTCCAAAACTCAAAAATTGTTTCTGGAAATTCCGCCTAGAAATGACTTAATTAGAATATTAGTCAGTTTTTAAATATTTCCTAAGTCTAAACTTAGGAAATATGTCTAATTAATCATAATTAATTAAGTTATGGTGTGAATGTTCTAGAAACGCACGCGGATTAACTTCAAGTTAATCCTAGCCATTTATTAAGATCTAATCTTGGTCGTTTAAGTCTCAACAGAGGATTATAAGAAGGAGTCGATGGGGCTTGGAGAAATCACTTGTGCAGTTTGATTTCTTGGCAAATCGATTTCCTGAGTAGCAGCATTCAGTTGTTGGAGAGAGAGCCAGAGAAATCAAAGCAGTGAGAGAGGGGCAAGGACAATGAAGCCGGAGGAATATTTCGAGTTTCGATGAGTGCATTTGCATAGAGGCAGAGAAGCCACAGTGAGGCTTATGCAGAGCAACACAACAGCCTCTAGAGGCAAAGTCGAATTGTTGGGGAGAAGCAAAATTTCAGTGCCAGATGTTGGGCAGAGATTCCAGAGGCCTGGAGAGACATTTTCCCATATAGCAATTGGTCAGACGGCTTGAGGAGAAGTTGTTCCAAGTCGTGAGCAGCAACAACTGCGCTAGGGTGACGCATTGATTGCGCAAAGGTAGTTTGGACGGCTCAATTTGAGTTGAGGTCAGTGTCGGGATTTTCCTATGGAGTGAGGAACTTTTCTTGCCAGTTTTTCTCTGTAGGATTGCCAGTTTTGGCATCCAGTTGTACTCAGATTATTTCACTATTGCATAATAATAAAACCCTCAACTGTTGCACCGTTTTCCCGAGTTGGGTTTTTCCGGGGACATTGGTCCAAAAATAACAATGTCCTTTTATGTGTGTGTGCTAAGTATTTCTTCTAGTGTTTATTTCTTCTGCAGTTTATTTGTGTAGGTTGCAGAGTGGTTGAGTTAGTTATTGTTGTAGCACAAAGTAAATAAATTGTTAAGAATTAATCTAACAATTAGGAGAATTATTTCCAGTCGCTGCAATAGGAATCGAGTTTCCGATTTCTCACATAAAGTGCCACATTTACTAGTTTTGCCTCCTCCACCTTTTCACCAATTATTGCAAGCCAATCACACACTTGGGTGATCTTCATGAAGTAGCTAGTCACATTGTTTGATCTTGACATATGGATGGATCTAAATTTATTCCTTAAGATCATCTTTCAGTTCACATTATCGCTTTGGAATAAATACATTAGAGCCTTGAACATTCCCCTAGTTGTTTTATTTTTCACCACGTGTGGGATCACGTGATCCTTCACGACATCCATGATGCTCCCTTGAGCTTTGATATCCTTCTTTTCATGTGCTTCCAAGTAATGTTGCATATATTGGTGGTTGAACATCCTTATCAATGATTTCCCAAAGATCATTCTCCTACAATAACAAGGTAACCCTTGCCTTCTAGGGTAGGAAATTAGAAACCCCATCCAACCCGTCCTCAAACCTAAGACTAGTAGTTGTTATTTCTAGATATGAACAAATAAAATTGTCATGTGTTAAACCCTTCTAGCGCCCACAAGAAACTATTATGGCTTTCTACTCTGCAAATCAAAAATTAACCTCCTCCTCAACAAAATTGCTTTGATGCCATGTTAATTTTCTAACCCTAGTAAATGATAGATTATTTCCTAGCGAAATTCTTTGTGATTTTTAACTTCATTTGTCAACTTGTTGAACTAAATGTACAACTAGGATTTTAACTGGTAAAAGTTTCTTGCGGAAGCAAAATAAACAGTTAATTGTAGGCACAAAAGTAGATAAAAAATTTACCCCTCAAAATTTAGTTTTTCATTAATAAATTTCTTAAAACCTTCCAAGGGTTTTCCCAAGCTAGAAAATTTTCCAGCATAGAAAATGCAAGCTAGAACAATTATTCAAAAATATTATGGAGGAAATTTGGGCACCTGTAAAACTATGTGACCCTCTAATATCATTGAGAAAACCCCAGATCAACAAATATGTTCTTGTAGCTTGTTGTATGATCGCACATGTGGACAGTACGATGTGACAATCGCTCCATGTACCTTTGTCATACTCGCACAAGTGAATGGCAATTGCCTTCTATCGCACATGTGACCTTTCTTTACCCTCCTACTCGCAAATGTGATGTTGTCGCTGTGTTCTGTCGCACATGTGGCCTGAGCTTGCTACAAAAAATCAATCCTTTGATTTTCTATTGTTGAGCTTCCTCTTAGTGTTGCAAATCTCTTACTATTTTCTTTGGCACTCAGATTGAAAGTCTTCACCTAATCATTGAGATTTCCCTCTCTCATAGTGTGTCCTTTGTCATAGCCCAACCTTATTTCTATAAGTTCGAATTATGACTAAATCAACAACCCTAATATCCAAAGTGATTGACAGTTGAGATTAAATCTCAACTTTACATGAGATCGACGATTGTGATTCATCTAATTCACAAATGCAAATAACCTTTGCATTTCATTAGATTTACTCACTCTTCTCATAAAAAGAAATTACTTTAATAAATAAAGGAATTGCTAAGGTTGAGTCAATTAAGCGACTTCCACATGCCTTGACACTTAAGGCTATGTAGAAGTACCTATCTAGGCTACAAACATCAACATTCGAATTGTTCTCTTTTCCACTAAGCAACATACCAACAATGGAAACAAGAGAATTCATTTTCACCCCCAGTTGCTCTTCGCAATACAAATCCTTTCATCACAAACCTTAAGTGCTTGAGATCAATGCACTAAGATATTGTGTATACTTTATTTCTTATAGCCTCATGAAGTCTAGACACTCCTATGATTGGTGATCCCTCTTTCTTTGCATGTTATGTTCTCAAGGTTAAAATAAAGCCATTCATAGAAGGCCTTTTTGTCCTATTGTATCTTGAAAAAACAGTTATGCACATCTCCTAAAAAAAGAGTGATCTTTAGAAAGTTCATTCGGCAAACATCGTTTAAAGGAGACTATACAAATGTCAATGCTACTAAAAAATTGTGTTACATCACATCTCTTGAAGAAGATATGCAGTGACCACTTAAAAAGAGCACTAAACCCCAAACAAACGATAGTATAGAGAGATAGATAGCACATATAGAGATAGTACTCAAAGCCACAAAGAGAGATAGCAGACAAAGCCACCCCAAACGAACAATAGCACAAAGAGAAAGATAGTACACAAAGAAATAGCATGTAGAGCCACAAAGAGAGATAGCATGCAAAGCCACTAAGAGAGATAGTACGTAATGCCACCACAGACAAATGATAGCATTAATGATTGTGGTGATATCATTCCCCTTTTGATCTTGAAAACACACTATTTCACTTGGTCTAGTAGTAGACTATATAGATCAACTAACTACTTTATCTCTAACAACTAAAGATGAGGTAACAATTCTATTTAGGGTTTATAGGGCACGTTAAACAAATGTGTGATTTAAGATCCTTGATGAGGATATATCAAGTTCAAAAGAAGATGCAATTCAAGTATCTAGGCATTTTCCAAATTGTGTGATTAATAACCTGCATGAATGCACATATCATGACGAAAACTAAAAGGAAAGAAGAATCCTCTAAAAGAATTATATATGGAGAAGGGAAGCATCTCAAGGAGTTATCTAAAAATAACAAGATCTAACACCATTATCAAGCCGAATAACTCCACACATTAAAAAAAATCAAAGGAGACAAATATATACATACAAGCGACTTTTGATTTCATCTTCCCATAGGTTGAATCATTGTTCCTATTCCCCTATATGACTTCATTTTATCCCTATGTTGCAGGAAACGTGGTATAGAGGTCCGTTTCCGTACGGAAACGGGTACGAAACGCGGAAATGCGTTTGGTACGGCCGTGAAACGCGTTTCCGGCCATACTGCCACGTTTCCCGAAATGGAAACGAGGCCAGTATGGCCGGAAACGCGTTTCAGGGCCGTACGACCCAAGTTTCCTCATTAACTTGTGTTTTTTTTTTAAATTAATTTGTTTTTTAATTTACTTTTAGGGTATGTTAGTGACTTCTTGTTGCTTCTAGATGCGTGTCTAAAGTTATAAAAGTGAATTTTTGCCCTAATGTTGATATGCAGTTCATCAGGAAGTTTGAGGGATATGCAGTTCATGGTAATGTTAAATTCTTTAAGTAAAAGTGATATTCTCCTTTATTTTTCATTTTCATCCTTTTACTTAAATTTTTAACATTACCATGAAATGACTCAGGATGTTTGAGAGTGGTT